>CM069444.1:23475528-23673301 GCA_035610835.1 Ophiura sarsii
CCCGTGAATGTTTGCTCTAGCGCGCCGCTTATAATAGTAGGAATATTATTTTACCGTATAGTGTGGCTATAATACATACCGTCGCGATAGTGAAATTATGATATAATAATAAGAAAGTAGTTTTTATAATTTAGGAATGATTAACGGAATAAACCGCATCATAGAATAATATTTCTTTACTCCATAGGCATAAAAACATTCACAAAGTAGCTTTTATAATTTGTAGGAATCAGTGAAAACGGGATCAATCTTAGCTTTACTCCATAACATATTCAGAAAGTAGCTTTTATAATTTGTAGGAATCAGTGAAAACGGAATCAATCTTAGCTTTACTCCGTAAAATATTCAGAAAGTAGCTCCTCTAATGTTTAGAAATCATCTTGAAAACGGAATAAACCGCATAGAACAATCTTTACTCCGTAAAAATATGCAGAAAGTAGCTTTTATAAATTATAATTTGTAGGAATCATCTTCAAAACGGAATAAACCGCATCATAGAAAAATCCCTATAGCTAGCTTTACTCCGTAGAAATATAGGAATCATCCTCAAAACGGAATAAACCGCATCATAGAACCAGTCTTAGCTTTACTCCGTGAAAATATTTTCACCACCGTTTCAAATTGTATTTATCATTTTCATTTCGTCTTATTAATTTTGGGACTTCAAAATACCACGTTTTCCCCCCAAAATGATAAGACGACAGATCCAAAAATTAAAAAACCCGTTATTTTTTACAAATACTCACGTCCCCCCCCCCCCCCCCCCCCCCTCCCCAATTAATAAGACGGCAGATCCAGAAATAAATAGGACGGTACTTTTGATAAAAATAGCCTCTTCTTTTCCCCAAAAAAAACTATACCAGGCCCCTCTTTTGCTGCTATATATCCCCCAAAAGAAATCCCCTTATTGTCCTCCGGACCGTGTATTCATTTAGTATGATAAATATTTTAATCAAACCTATATATTACTACCTTGATAGGACGGTATTGTATACCGCGGCAATGGAAAAAACCCGTTTACCGTCCTATCAAGGGACACACTATAAGAATTTAGGGATGCAGACTATTGTAAATAAGACACTCCAAGACATTTTTGATTGAAGGCTAAGTATCATTGAGTCGCCGAAGGCTGACTATATAGTTTCGTTTACTCATTTTTAGAGTAGTTGCTCCAGCCAAATTTGGTAGCCCAATGACGAGTCGCCGAAGGCTGACTATATAGTTTCGTTTACTCATTTTTAGAGTAGTTGCTCCAGCCAAATTTGGTAGCCCAATGACGCGCAATGCAGCAACGCTAAATTTTACATAGAAGTTGCACGGTAAGAGCTTTCTAATCGGTTTCAAAAATCACCAAAACTTGTGCGTGGCCCAAAATATGGAGTTTGCAGCGCTTGTTGGAAAAATGAATGCAATAGATAGGTAGAATAGAGATAGCGAAGTTTCCTGAAGTTTGGACGAAATTGAAATCAGCCAGGAAAGTAGTGTAATCGATGGTTCAAGTGTGATTTTATACGATGTTTTTGAGGGGAAATTGCGCGACGAGCCATTTTGTTTCTATTTCCATAGACAACCCACCCCGACCCCGACGTCGCGGCATGGCGCAAAATATGGAATTAGCCGTGCTTGTTAGAATAGAAAATGATATATTTAGATAGAATAGAGTTTTCTAAAGAGTACCGTGGTTTGGTCGAGATTCAATTCGTCCATGAAAGTGGTGTAATCGATGGTTCAATTGTGAATTTGTAGCATGTTTTTGAGGAGAAACTGCGTGACGAACCATTTTGTTTCTATTTCTGAACACACCAAAACGTATGCGTGGCCCAAAATATGGAGTTTTAAGTACTTGTTGATACTCTGCAAAGGGGGGGGGGGGGGGGGGGTCACAAACGTTTTTGAAAACCCCAACAGAGGGGGGGGGGGGGGGGGGGGGGGCAAGTGTTGATACTCTGCAAGGGGGGGGGGGGGGTCACAAACGTTTTTGAAAACCCCAACAGAGGGGGGGGGGGGTCAAAAAAGTGTATTAGTTTCCAAAATCTTTACCAATATGCACATGTGGTTTCTAATTCGAAATACTCTGGAACGTTCATAAATCAAAGTAAAAATAGCTATGTTTTGGCGCGCTACGCGCGCAGATGTCTACGGTCATATGTTCATGTACTAGCCCAGCTAAAAAAGAATGAAAGGCAAATTCATGTCAATAGCAAAAACATATTTAAAAAAGCCAGGATAAAGCAAAGCAAAGCATAAAGGGGGGAGGTACACATAAACTCTATGGGGAAAAAGTGTGTGCCAAGCGGTGCCTTTCCTTGAATCAACCTCTGTATGAGCTACAAACATGATTTTGGTCTCTTCTTAAGTTATTTAATAGTCTTTATTATGTCTGTGTTTTAACAGACTTGTCAACCTTATGTAACAACTATTCATTATGGGTGGATAAGTCGCATGATCGGCTTTCCCCCTATTCGCTACACAGTAAACGCAAATATTAACCCCAATTTATATAAATTACTCTAACGGAATTTTTTTTAACCTTTGATAGCAAAAGTATAGGGTCTATACATTTTTGGAAAGCTCTCAACATTGGCAATTCAAAAATGCAGTTTAAATCAGTGTAGGGGGCATAGTGAATTCAATATAACGTAAACTCTAAAAAAATATTTAAACTTGTTGGGACACTTTCATTAGCCTGTAGCCTATGTTATTTAACCAATATAGACAGTAACCCATGGCAATCCTAGAGGTGCTTGTTAGTAATTTCATGAGGAATTCAAAAATGCAAAGAACATTATGTCATGGGTAGGTAAAGAATGACATGGATCTCAAATAAATATAAGATTTAAAAAAAAAATCAAACATTGTGAATCATTTTACCAACAGCAATTGCGTTTAGGTAAACATTATGTCCAAGTTAGACAGGTGTTTAGCTTCAAACCGTGTTTTTATTTGATTAATAACTACGTACAAAAATACAGGCCATCGATGCCAAACCTTCAGTATATTTTCAATCATGAGCATCACTAATGATTAACGCCTATTTATACTATCATGGACGGACTATCAACTACTGAAGATACACGGCCCGATGTGATCGCGTACGGGATGGGGATTTCACTCATAGAAGTGCAAATAAAAATTCCATTAAAATGGAAAGTTGGCGGTCAAAAGGAAATTGCGATATAAGGCAAATAGAAAGAGCAAAAATAGCAACATTTGTAAATACGGCTTTTAGTTGCTAAAATTATGTGGCAGAAGCAGCAAGCGCATAGATGATAATTGTGCAAGATTCTTGCATGGCATTACTAGAAAGCAATATAAATTACAGCCATAGTTTAGTGATATACACGGTTTTAACATTCAATTTAAGTTTTAAATATATGTCATATGTATTCAATTTATTTGATCAATACATAAATAAATGTAGAAATAAATAAATGAGTATTTTTTTTTTTAAATACTTTTAAATAAATAGTTGAATAATTTTGTTAATAAATAATAATATAAATCGAAAATTAAATCTTAAATCGAAAATAAATGAATCAATAAACTAATGAATCAATACATAAATACACGCATATTAAAAATTAAAATTTTAAAAATTACTTATAAAATAAAGAAATTAAAACAAATAAACATGAGAAAACATTAATAAATAAAAAAATGATTAAATAAATAAATTAATAATTATGTAGATAATTAATTATATAAAAAGTAAGTAAGTAAATAGAAATATAGAAATGAATACATTTTACATTCAATTTAAGTTTTAAATATGTCATATATATTCAATTAATTTGATTAGAATTATATGCAATTTAATATGGCCAATATTCGTTAGTAAAACTATGGTTGAAGTAGAATTTATTTGTTTATTATATAAAAAATTCCATGGAATGGGGGCGATCCAAGAGAAAGAATCATGTTTTGTAACCATTTTCTGAAGCATCTGTTCATTCTGTTGCATACCAAAATACCAGGGATATGGTGTATGTATCTTTCAAACAAAAAAACACACCCCAAATCAAAACACAACAGTCTAAAAATAGTACAGGTACCTGCAGGAAACCAATAAAGTTGATGTGTGTGCATGGAGAGGGGTACCATCTGAAGAACAATCTAGGTATATATGACATCCACAACTCATTAAACAACCCCAGGACAGTTGGGAGATTTCTCTTTAGTCAAACAAGATAAGCTATGTCTCTCTGTTGGGAGTCTAATAACATCTCTCTGATTGAATCATCAAGGCTAAACAAATATAGCTTTGACTCCATCACAGACTGCAGGACTGTTAAAATAAACTGCATAGGTACATGTAATTTACTACAAAATAATTTAGACAATTTTCCATATACTAAAAACAAAATGGCAGCCTCCATGTATATGTAGAAAGACCTAAATGTGCAAGAATATGCAATCCTATGCTATAAGGTTGGCGGGCTTGGCCCGCCAACCAAAAAGATGTTTAAATAACACTTACCTGCTTACCACGCGGCAATTAGTTTTACCATATTATTATACACTAAACATATTTTTGAGAAACCTTTCCCAACTTTTAAAGTTGATCTTAAGAATTACTGAACCAATACTAGGCAAGTGTGTACGTATTTGAATGCACTTCTCATAATGATTCCAAATATGGTGACGGCATTAAATTAAATAATCTTGACATTTTTTTAACATTTTGTGAAGTTTAAGAACTGTCGTCTGCAGACGACTTCCACGTGGAAAGTGTTCAGATTATTTGAAATAAACAACGTTATTTCTCGTCTGTTGTTCTGTCGTTGGTTACCTTCAATGATTTATTTATGATTCTTTATTTTAAATCAATTAAAAGGGTATAAAATGTTCGTTACACACTATAATTGCGCAAATATGCTTTCTTTGTGTAGTCCTGATCCTACTTATATGTTTTTCTTTGTAATCAGGTCGATAATATATTTTTATGAGAAGAATCATCCAAAAAAATCCTTTTGACTGAATAGAAAAATATATTCTGACCTTCAGTGGAAATCGGAACAAAATCTAGGTTCGAACACAGAAAGAAAAAAGTGAGTCATCATCGTAAAATGAGTCGCTACATGGACAAAATGACTCATTTTGAGCCATAGTGTGTCACTACACGGACAAAATGACTCATTTTTCGATGATGACTCACTTTTTTCTTTAAGGTAGGGAACTTATCATACACAAGATACATTGAGTGATCTGTGAAACTACTCCCAATGATATCGGGCCCTGTGCCTTGAATTGAAGAAGTCTTGTAAAACATAAAACGGTTCAAAATTATCTAACCATTAAATTCATGGCAATTATATTGTAAAACAATCAAACGTGTAACATGCTTTATTCCAATTGAATGCTGATTTTGCGAATTTAAATGCCAATTTGTGTAAAGGACAATTTGATTTAGCTCGAAGTCACAATATCAAGTCCACTATACTTCCAAATAGATTGATGCTTTTACTAAATCGGCCGCGCATTCGTTAACATGGCAGCGTATAGGCCCTAAACAGATTTGAATCTGCAATAAATTTAATTGATTTTGCATGTATCAATTTGAATTCTTTTAAATGAAATTGACTGCTTGTTTTGCGAAAAAGATTATAACACGTCGATAGCAAGATGCTAAGATTTCTCGCGAAATTGAATACTCATATACAAATTGAACTTAACAAAGTGCGAAATTCGCTGGGAAAACCTATATTAAAGGCTTATTATATGATCTTTTCCTGGGAGCTCCCTCTATTCATGATTCCCTAACCTCACAACTAACTTGCCAACGCTCACCACCAGGACAGCAATTTTAAACACCATCACATATTCCAGGAATGTTAGGGTATTATTAGCAATTGTGTATCCATATACGTAATGCTAACCTTGAGCTACTTCTTCGTCAATACCACTTGGAATGCCTTAATTATTGCATAGTCCTTTTCATTCTTTGCTTGTGTAAATAGCACTCTTACAACATAATTTTCCCCCATTTGCTAATAGCACCGTGCAGACAACAAACAACTACACTAAAGCTATTCCAATAAAAGACAACATATGCAACTTTGAATAGAGTGGAACAGCTAGCAGATCTGATATATTTCACTTTTAGTCAGACTAATTTCGAAGATATAGAATACCTTGGACATCTGCCAACAGGGGTCTTTCAATCAAACAGGCAAAGATGGTAATAGTGAGGACATGATCTTTATAAACCCATCTTTATTACCGCCGCTTCTTTTTGACTAACCCTGTATAATGATAAAATACAAGGGAATCAATAAATTCAACCTCTACACCCCAAAAACATACTCCACTTCTTTCAATGGCAATTGAAATCTGTCTAACCTATTTTTTACTACTAAATTATTAAATGACTTTGCCGATGCGGGTTACATAACAATATGCAAGATTATATTAGGCAACTGTTTCCCACCATGTTTCACTAAACATAATCACAATACTCAGCAAATGAATGTAATTATTCACATCAATAATGGTTTCTTAGGACGGTGGTAATACTAATAGATCAGTCACACTTACCTCCTACAGACAATGTCGTCTAGACCTAGACATCCCTTCATTTACAAATGGCTACTTTAACAAACAACCTATTCACCTTACGTATCTCTCTGAACTTCAACAACCACTAACAGCAACTATATCGGCGACTCATGGTTCCGGTTGGATCCAAAACATGCCTACACATATCCAAACTATAATCAATGCCAACCACCATAATCACCAAATAGGAAAACCGCCCCATAGGAAAACCGCCCCATAGGAGAACCGCCACATACGAAAACCGCCACATACGAAAACCGCCACATACGAAAACCGCCACATACGAAAACCGCCACATACGAAAACCGCCACATACGAAAACCGCCACATACGAAAACCGCCACATACGAAAACTGCTACACCCGAGAACCGCTCTAGTTTTTATTATTTTTAATACATCAACATAATTGATCTCCCACAGCGGTACCGCTGTGAGAGATCGATAACATCATAACAATGATTTCGCCTACAAGTATGGTGCTTCCGCTTCCGCCATCCTATTAAGGTAGATTGCTATAATATGGCAAAAAACACATTTTAGTCAGAAGCATCCTGTGTCAAATGAGTTTTTAAAGACGTCTGGAACTGTGCCAGGGATATGCTTGATCTTAACTGTCACTATCTAATATGAATGGGTAAGGCGTTCCAAAGACGTGGCGTTACAATTGAAAATACTCTGCCCACCCCCACCGCCCCCCCCCCCCCCCCCCCCGATTGTTTGGAACGAGGTTCACGCAGAAGTGACTTGTCGATGAAACGGAGTGTTCGAGGAGGTATGTATGATTTAAGAAGACATGTGATATACTGTGGTGCCATCATTAAAGCCTTGAGCAACAGTTTGTATACTATTCTGTTACCAACTGGCAGCCAATGTAACTTCTTTAAAACGGGAGTGATGTAAGATCTTTTCCTAGTTAGAGTGACCAAGCGCGCAGCGTTGTTCTGAATACACTGAAGACGTGCAATCTGATCTTGAGGAAGGCCAAACAGGAGGGAGTTGCCCATACCAAGCCGGGAGGTTACAAAACTGTGAACAATTTGTTCAGTGGCATGAGGATTTATGTACTTTCTTTATTCTACTAAAATGTTTCTGATATGAAATGAAGCAGAACGAACAATATTAGAAATATAAGCAAGAGACATGGATGAATAGCCTATGTACTAAAATTATAACAACAATTTCTCCCGAACTTTGTCTTGCAAATAAAATTATATTACATTGGACGAGTTATCCATGACTCTTGCTGAAAACTGGCGTCCCTCGTTAGTCGTTACTATGGCAACCGATACATTTGCCAAATTGCTAAGGTAACTGGCTATCGATACGGGTTTGAAGCTCCAAACAACCTAATGGACCGTGAATCCGTGATCCTCTAGTCTAATCACGGATTCACGGTCCATTGAGCAGGTTTTTAATTATAGTGTTTTTATTGGTTGAGGTGTAAGCTGAAGATGTATCCACTTTGATAAAAGCTTGGTTTTTTAAAATATAAACCTGTTGATATTATTATATTGAACAAAAAAGGTGAAGAAATAACAATCCCCATTATTATTAGTTAGCCTCTCAGCCACGAACAGATGGGAAAGGGTGTTCATTTTCTGTTTGAGGTTGTTTTTATACTAACATTTTTTTGAGGTTGTTTTTGTATTAAAATTTCCCGGGGAACACGATCCCGCCGACCGTTTTATTTAAAAAGGTGCCCAATGTACTTTTTCCGGGGGTGCTCCCATTTTGGGGGTCGAAATTTGATATTAATTATTCTGTGGCCAATTATGGTAATTTTGGTGTCTATTTATATGTTTTCGGCTATAACAAATTGATTGCCATAGTTTTTAAAATCTAAAATGGCGCCCAAAATGACACTTTTTTACCAAAAGATAATATGTCCTGGTTTTAGTGATTTTAGTGTCTATATACATGTTTTTTGGGACAAAGAATACATTAAAAATCGTTTTTGAAATTCAAAATGGCTTTCAAGTACACATAAATTCAAAATGGCCACCAAAATGGTGTCCAAAAATGATAAAATTCCATAAATTGGCATATAATAATATAATAATAATAATAATCAGTATTTATATAGCGCCTTTTCCAAATGGCTCAAAGCGCTGTAATTTCGCTGCTGGTGAATCATCAGAATCAGGTCGTATCAACTAGGGTGCTGCCAATTTCTAGCGCAAACCTATCCACACTTAGATTGTAACATTCACCATTTTTTAACGCAGCTCCCCAAATACCATTGGGTCAAGGAAGTTTTTGATAACCGAAACAACTGATCACCGATTTTGAAAGCAGGAGGAAACCGGAGAACCCGGAGAAAACCTGCGAGAGCGTGCATGGATCGTGATAAACCAAATGCACATAAAGCCCGGTCGTGCCCAGAATTGAACCCGGATTTCATTGGTGCAAGTCGAGGGTACTACCGCTGCGCCAACACGCTCCCCCATATGAACCAACCAGCATGATCAGAGTATATTTTTAACAATGGTATGTATGTATTAGACCACTAGAATCTCATATCTAGTATTTTTGCTTTGTTTACATACTTTAAAACCAAGATGGCCGCCAAATTCATGGCCAAAAGTGGTCAAAATTCCATAAAATAGCATAATATCAACCGAAATGTATGATGAAAATATAATTATAACCATGGGATGTATGTGTTAGACCACTAGTAATTCATATCCAGTATTTTTGCTTTGTTAACATAGTCAAAAATCCAAAATGGCTGCCAAAATGGCCCCAAAATGGGTCCCGAATTAGCTGCAAAAGTTGTTAAATTCCATAAAATGGGATAATATCAACCTAAACGTATGATCAAAATATAGTTTTAATGGTGGGATGTATGTATTAGACCACTAGTTACAAATATCCAGTATTTTTGCTTTGTTAACATACTTAAAAATCCAAAATGGCCCCTAAAATGGGTCCCAAAATGACTGAACAAATTGTCGGAATTCCATAAAATGGGATAATATCAACCAAAATGTATGATGAAATAGTTTAACAATGGGATGTATGTATTAACTCATATCCAGTATATTTGCAGTATAATAATATACTTCAAATCCAAGATGGCCACCAAAATGGCCGATGTTAATATAAAAATAGTCTACATCAGTGAATATTTAGAGAATAATGACTGCGTAACAAATTTTTTCGTGAATTTGTTTTGAAATCAGAGGATGTTGTTCTGGTCTGAGGGGCGCAGCCCCTGAGGGACACTTCCGAATTATTATTCATGAAGTAATGAATACATCACAATTACCAAATAGTATGTTTTAAACTGCTGAGCTATAGCTTTTAGACATAAGGCCCACCTCTGGGACAATTTTGATTCTGTATCACTTTCCACAATGGCTTCCATGCAGAATGGTTAAGTTGATGTTAAATGACCTAAAACAATTGTTTTGTATTGTAAATGGCGCCATACTATGTAATACCAATACTCTCCAAATCTAATAAGACAGCATTCAATATAATTATTATGATATATGTCTATGATAAAGCCTGTAGAGTCTATGATAAAGCCTCGATCTAGTTTGAGTAATTTAAAATATCCAAGATGGCTGCAAAAGGTTAAAATAACTGAAAAAACAGTATTAGTTTATTGTTAGTGTTACATTAGATATGACCAAATTATTATATCTACAGCTTTTAATCCACAAAGTAAACGTATTTTTATGTGATAAGGTATGATCTAATTGTATAGACTCCATTTGTTTCCATTCTGGCCATATTTTGATCAATTTGTGCCTGGTGGATTTATTTTGACCATTTGGAGCTAATTTTAAAATGGTATTTATAATGCCCATCTTTACAACATTACATTGTCAAAATGGAGTATATACCATTCAATCGTAATTTGTCACATACAAATACATCTACTTAGTCATATCTAATGTAAAACTAACAATAATCTAATACTGGTATAGACTTCAGTTTGTCCATTCTGGCCATATTTTGATCAATTGGTGCCTGGTGGCCACCCGTGATAATGATTTTGACCATTTGGAGCTAATTTTATTGACCATTTGGGCCCGATTTTGGGGGTAATTTTAAAATAGTCATTATAATGCCCATCTTTATAACATTACATTGTTAAAATTTAGTCTATACTATTCAATCGTACCTTGTCACATAAACAAATACATACTTGGTCATAGCTCATGTGACACTAACAATAAAATAATACTGTTTTTCAATTATTTTAACCTTTTGCAGATATCTTCGATATTTTAAAATACTCAAACTAGATCTACAGCCCTAGGCTTTATTATGTCTATAATAAGTGATACAGAAACATTTAATGAATGTGATGTTTTCATTACTTCATGAATAATCGCGATATCTGCGTACCAAGTGCGTTCCAATTAAAAGTAATCGTTAGATGAGAACGCACACGCCGAGCGCAGGATATTAATAATTGCCCAAAAGTACTGCGCTAAAGTGTTCGATTGTTTTGCTCATTGACCGGCCAATCAAATTAAGGGGGAATTAGGGGTTGAGAACACATTTTACTAAAACTAATTTTTCTCCAATATTAAAGGTACTGTTAATTTTAATTGGGCATATACTTAAATCTTAAGTATTGTAGGTTAAAAAAATATCGCTACTTGGTCGGTCATGTGACCCGTTGCCATGGAAACGGCGGCCATCTTGGATCATCTTTTTTACTACGAGGACACCTTGCGCGCAAGATATCTCAAAAACCATTTATCGTAGAGTATTGGGACAAAGAGCAAATGAAAGCTGATTGATAAGGCTCTAGAATGAACTAGGATCTAAGCAATTAACTAGGGTAAGTATTTGATTTTGTGTTCACCAGAAGAAAAGAAAAAAAATGTAAAACAAGATGTTCTCATAGGGTTAGAGTCTCCATTCTAGTTCATTCTAAAGCTTATCTTATTAACAGTTTTCTGGCCAAATTTGAAGGTCCTAGCCCCTTTAGTTTTCCAGATATCCTGCGCGCACGGTCGCAAAATGGTCGAAATTAGTTACGGAGATATCGTCAGTTAAAAGTCGGGTCATCAGTAAATACGAATAATTAATACTCATTAAAGCTAATTAATCGTCATTTTTTGTATCAAATTAACTAAATTTGATTTAAAAATGAAGTTTTCACTTATTTAAGGCATCTTAGAACACTAAATGCATTAATTAATGAAGTAATCAAATAAAATATGACATTGTTGACCAGAAATGAGATACTTAAAACAATAGAATACATAAGAATTAAATACATGCGTTAATATACGAAATTTTCGACTTCGCGACGGACTTGGACGCGCCAAATGTATCATAACTTTGCAGAGGAATATCCGATTTTGTTCATTTTTGAAGCAAATGAAAGCTAATTCTCTAGGCTGTGATTTAGAGCCAAAAAACAAAATCCATAATATAAAACCTCTCAACCTCTAATTCCCCCTTAAAGCATCACACCCTAAACTGAATATTCAAAGGGTTATGGGGAAACACGATTACAGCTTATTTCTGATTGGTTGAATGATAAAATTGTTAATGAGGGGATGACCCGACTTGGACTGTTTCAATAACTAAGGAGGGGTGGACACTATCAAACAGAAAACTAATTAATTATTAGCGCGATTATATCGGTACAAATCAACGATTTGGATAAATATGCATCTTTGTCAGTAATGAATGAGAATAATGACTGCTTAACAACTGTTTTCGTAAATTTGTTTTGAAATCATTGGTTCTCCGGGACAATTCCTCAGACCAGAACAACATCCTCTGATTTCAAAACAAATAAAAAAAACCCAGTTGTTACGCAGTCATTATTCTCTAAATATACGCTCATGTAGACTATTTTTACATTTACATCGGCCATTTTAGGTGGCCATCTTGGATTTAAAGTATATTATATACATTGCAAATATACTGTATATGAGTAACAAGTGATCTAATACATACATCCCAATGTTAAAACTATACTTTCATCATACATTTTGGTTGATATTATCCCAATTTATGGAATTCCGACAATTTGTTAAGTTATTTTGGACCCATTTTGGGGGCAATTTTGGATTTTTAAGTATGTTAACAAAGCAAAAATACTGGATATTAGTAACTATCGGTCTAATACATACATCCCATCATTAAAACTATATTTTCATCATACGTTTAGGTTGATATTATCCCATTTTATGGAATTTGACAATTTTTGCAGCCACTTTGGGACCCATTTTGGGGGCCATTTTGGATTTTTAACTATGTTAACAAAGCAAAAATACTGGCTATGAGTTACTAGTGGTCTAACACATACATCCCATGGTTATAATTATATTTTCATCATACATTTCGGTTGATATTATGCTATTTTATGGAATTTTGACCACTTTTTGGCCATGAATTTGGCGGCCATTTTGGTTTTAAAGTATGTAAACAAAGCAAAAATACTAAATATGAGATTCTAGTAGTCTAATACATACATACCGTTGTTAAAACTATACTCTGATCATGCATGTTGGTTCATATACTAGTATGCCAATTTATGGAATTTTATCATTTTTGGACACCATTTTGGTGGCCATTTTGAATTTATGTGTACTTGACAGCCATTTTGAATTTCAAAAACGATTTTAATGTATTCTTTGTCCCCATAAACATGTATATAGACACTAAAATCACTAAAACCAGGACATATTATCATTTGGTAAAAAAGTGTCATTTTGGGCGCCATTTTGAATTTTCAGGCACACGGCAGCCATTTTGGATTTTAAAAAATATGGCAATCAATTTTTATAGCCGAAAACATTTATAGACACCAAACATATCATAATTGGCCACAGAATAATTAATATCACATTTCGACCCCCAAAATGGGAGCACCCCGGACAAAGTATTTTGGGCACCTTTTTAAATAAAACGGTCGGCGGGATCGTGTTCCCCCGGAAAATGTTAGTATAAAAACAACCTCAAACAGAAAATGAACACCCTTTCCCATCTGTTCGTGGCTGAGAGGCTGACTATATCATGGTCATCCATATAAAGAGGCATATTATAAAGTCCGAGTTTTCCCCTCAATCGCCTATGTTTCTTTTATTTTGTGATAAAAACTAAAAATCAGATGGTGACGATCGTCCATGCTTAAACAAAGACGGTGTTAACATTTTTGTTGTTGAATAATTTACTTTTTATTTGCTGTTGCCCCTCACGAAAAAACAGCAAACCTAATTAAAACAATGTTTAAACAATTTAGAATACATGAATAGACCCTATTATCGCTATTGTTTGCAACTTTTCTTAAGAACGTCCTATTTTTACCTTGATAATGATCGGATGGTCGAAACTTCGGGTTAATAAATAATTTCTTATTGCTTACTTGCTTGCTTAAGGCGTCCCGAAGGGACGAACTTCTGTGATGGCCTTCCATACTGGTCTTTCAAGCATGCAATTTTTCATGTCCTGCCTATTTAGTCCTGTATCCTCTGATAAAAGCTTGATGTAATTCTTTCGTGTGGTCCTCTAGCCTTGTGTCCATGCTTGGGTAGAACTGGAATCGGCCACTCGCGGAAATATAATACTATCACATGAGCGGCGAATCCGCTCACGAGCGGCGTAAGCCGCGAGGGGCCTGGGTAATCCACCAAACCCGGCCGCGATCTTTATTACCGTAAACAACATTTTATACCTGACGGAGTAAAGTGCATAGCACATGTACATTGTACAGCAATACATTTATACAGTGAGTGAGTACAGTTAATAAATTCGCTCCCCGGCCATGCCAAAGCATGGCGCGGTTCCCGGCCCGTCCAGATCATTTTGACATATTATTTACATGGGCCCAACCATATACTATTCCGCGCACATCGTAAGCCAACGGAGCAATTCTAACGGTTGGTGTTGCGGCACTCTTTAATAGATGTCATACAAGTTGATGAACACTAACGCGTGCTATCAGCATGCGGTGTTCCTTGCTGGTAAACTTTGTGCACACATATTCGCGGTACTATTATTCTAAGTACTATAGAAATGTTGAACTAATTAAACTGTGAATATTTATTTACCAGAAAATTTTAAATAAGAGGAAACTATTTATAAACGTCAGAACAATATTAAAATTAATTAATAACGAAGAGTATTTGTTTGTTTGGCAACTTTTCTTTGCACAGAGGCTCCCTTAGGAGTCATAAAACGTACAGTGGATTATCCAGGTCCCTCACGGCTTCGCCGTTCGAAATCAGTGTACTAAGGCCGTGAGTGACCGATTCCAGTTCTATGCTTGGGTTGCCACAGGAGAACTTTGGAGACTGCTTCCTCTTCCCTTCTGGCACAGTGGCCGGCAAATTTCTTATACATCGTAAACAAATCATCTCTACTTGTTTATTTCTATTAAAACACAGTTGACTATCTGTGATTAAAAGATATCTATATGCATGAAGCTAATAGCTTCATGGTCTATGTAAAAAAGTGTCTCTAAAAGGAAAAAGATAAGAAAAGATTAAGATAAAAAAGAGAAAGAAAAAAAGATAAAAAGAGAAAGAAGAAAAATGAAAAGATAAAATAAAATTAGAAAAGAAAAAAGAGGGATTTTTCAAATAGTAAAGAAGAAAAAAAAGAAAAAATTAAAGGACAAAAATTCACAAGAAAAAAGAAAACAGAAGAAAGAAAAAAGAAAAAAGAAAAAAGAAAAAATGGCAAAAAAGTGAAAAACCCTACCATACTTACTTCCTATTCCAGAAAACATGCCTCTTTCTCTTAGACCATAAATAATGTTCGTAAATTGGTGAATGTTCCTGAAATCACCAATATTTAATGAATGAGTACCGATACAAGTTTAGGGAAAAAGAAAGTTCTTCAATTATGTGAGGTGTAGGTGCATTGAAACTAAAATAACTCTACTGCTTACTCACTACACTAAACTCTCTCTACACATACTCCTAACTCGCTATATCTACTCACTCCATAAGAAAACCCAAAACTCAGCAACTAGCCCTTACACACCTCGCCACTGAGACAACCCCACAACATGTGGGGATTGTCAAACAAGATTAACTATTATGTCTCTCTATTATATTGAGAATATCACTAATACTTGACAAATATAGCTTTGAGACTGCGGGTACTGTTAAAATGATAGTATACATGTAATTTTACGAATGTGCCTCTATCTATATCTAGATGTACCCTAATATCGTCAGTTTCACAAACCCACGGAAATAGAGGTTACGTCCCCCTTAAAACAAAACAAAAATCAATAACGTGTTGCCCTTTCTATTTATAACTACATATGATAATAATATTACCAAACAAAAGTCATATAAGTACAAGAATGTGTCAAAATTATCAATTTCAATTTTATGTGTTATTGATTTAAATGTGATTTCAGGAAAATGCTTGTTTAATAGTAAAAAACAAAAGGTCAGTTATATACTCAGAGATTGAAGGGAAAACAGCTAAAGATACAGCTAAAATCGTGTTTTAGCGGACTAAATTCATGGGGTGAAACCAGGGCTGGCATGCATGGGTGTCACATGTTTAGTCGTTGCAAAAATAATATGTGCAGATGTGATTTTTTTTAAGTTTAGGCCCTGACCACATGGGGCATGGTGCAAGGACATTATTTTACAAACTAGATTTACCAGAATTATTTTACAAACTAGTTTTTCTTGAATTCCGAAATAACAGGAAAGCTGCAACTCTTTGTCGAGTTGAATGCGCATTTACTACTAGTTTGTGAAATTGATTAATATTGTGACTTATGACAGTTTATAGTTTCGCTGACATATTAAATTACAGAAAAAATGTGATACGTGAGACTGAGGTAACCATGGAATAAGGCAAATGAGATTGACAATATTAAATAGTGTATTCCTACTAAAAGTGAGCGTATTAGTATATTGCGAGCACTTCAACATACCTTTGAACGGTTATGTATACATATCGTAAGCAGTATTTATGCTAAAGTAACGTACCCAGTCAAATTCTAAGGAAGTAAAGGATATCATCAGGTTTATATAATTATGTATTTAGCATTTTCATGCTTATGGAACCCTGGCATTGGAGAGGGGGTATATGTATGTGCCGCCATGAAAACCCCCCTTTTCACCCTCTTCTGCTAGTGCAAATTATACCATATTAGACCAATTGGATATTAGGCAAAATGGGTATTAGACCAATTGGGTTTAGACCAATTGGGTTTAGACCAATTGGATATCAGACCAATTGGATAATAGACCAACTGACATTTAGCCCAACTGGGTTTAGACAAATTGGTATTAGACTAAATGGGTTGTAGACAAAGTGGTTATTAGACAATATGGGTGATGGGTATTAGACCAAATGGATATTAGACCAAGTGAAAATTATACCATCTTAGACCAATTGGCATTAGACCAACTTGGTATTAGACAAAATGGTTATTAGATTAAATGGCTGTTAGACCAACTCATATTTAGCCCAACTGGTCTTAGACCAATTGGTATTAGACTAAATGGGTATTAGACCAAATGGGTTTAGACCTAATGGCAAGTCACCTTATCAAATTAGGTAAAATAATGTTTTCATAACTTTTGATGGCACTAATTCCAATAAATGCAGGATTTTTATCGTACGTGTCATGTGTGTATAGTCTGGAACTGGAATCGACATGTCCGCCTCTTCTTTCAACATGTGCAACTTGCGCCCCATTCAGCAACAACTTTTACTTTCATAGTGGTCCCTTAGACAATGTTGGAACAGATTGAATTTCACAGAATTTGGGCAAAAGCGCATATCTGTCGTTTGGAATAACCAATTTGGATGAAATAAAATTTAGGTTGCAGCTAACAATGTGCTCTTAGTGTACATATCAAAAGGTATTCATCTTTGTATTTGCACTGGCTTAAGAAATCGGGACGTCAATATTTTGACTCACCCTGTATTGTAGTTTGTATCTCTAATGAACAAACTGCATGAAGTAATAATCATTACGCCAAATGAAAATAAAACTAGTTTCTTTGTTATTTATAAAAGTATATAAGTAGTAATTACGCACATTTGAGGGATATGGTACCAATCTGAATTAAAGCACTTTGACATTTTTATCGTGTATGATGATAGAAATAAGACAATCCACAACAACAGGGACATTGAGCTCAAAAGGCCTTTACATTAATAGGAGAACAAATGCAGAAGCGACATTTATGTAGTCACGTTACTAAATTTATAAAGAAGTGTAGCGCCATCTCTGAACGTCACATTGCTATTTCGACGCTAAGCATCAACGCTCATATTTTCATAAACATCATCATGTTCCCCGCGTTATTTCGGATACTTGTGCATACTTTGAAGTCACAAGATGTATGACGACTTTTGTATCTGTCTCATATCGTGATGAAGCATAGTCCTTTTTAGTGATCATCATCACTATTTTGTTTAATAGTCGGCAATATTGTATCACCAAATTTTCTATATAGAAGCATCGCTATGCATAAACACACACGGAAATTCTTGGTGTGGATATTCTCTATCCTGGCATCACAAATGTTCCTACACGCAAAAGGCAATACCACCAATTTTACTGAGCGCGCATGCGAGACTCATTTCAAGCCCGGCGATATAATGATCGGAGGGATATTCACCATCTACGGAATGACGAATACGCCGTGCGACGGCGATTTCAACGAGCATCACATCAGTCTATTGGAGAGTATGACTTACGCGGTGGATTTGATTAACAAAAGAGATGATATACTGACGAACACAACTCTTGGGTACGAGATACGGAATGATTGTGGAAGTGAAGATATTGACCTGTGGACTATGCTTACTATGACTGGTCCATCCCGGAAGGCAGACTACGCGGCCACGTGTCCAAATCATTTTCGCGGGAAAGCCGATAAAGTCTTAGCAGTTATCGGTCCGAGGAGCAGTGCGACGAGCCTCGTTGCCGCCAAAGTTGGCAGACTGTATGCCGTGCCTATCATTTCGTATTCCGCTACGAGTGACGAGCTCAGTGATACGGGAAGATTTCCATTTTTCTTTCGGACCGTACCTCCCGATAAGTTTCAAGTTGGCGCGATTATCGATCTTTTGGATCACTATGACTGGAGATATATCGCGCTCTTTTACTCCATAGATCCGTACGGGATTAACGGCGCGCGCCAAATTAGATTATTGGCCGAAAAGCGGGATATATGCATCACCATAAACATGCCCGTGTCCGGCGAATCTTCGGATAGTGAAATCAGTGAGATCAGAGGTAACTTGAGGGAAAGCGACAAAGTTTCCGTGATTGTGCTCTTCGCCAATATATTGCCAGCCTTAGCCGTCCATCGTGCAATCAAAGGCATGAACAGATCCTATACATTTATAGGCAGTGATGGTTGGGGTCCCGACAAAGCTGATTTCGATGACATTTCACCTGGTTTATATGGACTGTACATTCGATTCAGCAGTGTACCCAAGTCGATTTTCCAAGACTACTATAACCGATTACCATTAGATACAGACCACGCCAGTCAATGGTATAAGGACTATCTAAACCAGTTGAATACTCAAAATTGTACTGGAGAGAACACATGCCGAAATCCCACACCGCACGATGTATCTGAGCGAGTCATCGATGGGGTTATGGCAATAGCATACGCACTTGATGCAAGCATTCACGATACATGTGACCATAACGAACCGTGTGCTGACGCACTCAATGGAAGAAACACTAAAGAGAACCTTCATCGCGTCTCGTTTATGCGACCCGGTTCTAACAGATCCTTCCAATTTGATAACAACGGCGAAGTATCCGGTAAATATGAACTGCAAAACTTGCAGTTTAACGATGGCGTCCACGAGATGGTGACTGTTGGACTTTGGGACCAAGATAATGCTGTGACGTCTCTAAGTCTGACAGAGAAATTGATACAATGGGGAACTCGTGATGGAAAAGTACCAAGATCTCTGTGCATCGAAGACTGCAAACCTGGCTACGTTAGGGTTCCCATTGAGAAGAAATGTTGCTTAGGTTGTCAACGTTGTCCTGACTTTGCTATCGTTGTTACCCAGAATAAAACCTCCTCGGCAATGTGTCTTGAATGCCCGATTACCCACTGGCCCGATGACAATTTCATAGAATGCTTACAGATCAACCCGACTTACATAGACTCACAGAGTATGGTGTATATAGTTTCATCTATTGTTGCAGGAGGTGGACTGATTCTTACCGCGATCGCAGCAATCGGACTTTGCTATTATTCACAGCATTCGCTCATCAAAGCCAGCAGTCGGGAGCTTAGTTGCATTAACATCATTGGGTTGGCTTCCTCCTGTTTAGTTGTCTTTATAATTCTTCTCCGACCTTCAACTGTAACTTGTGTTGTTGTAGACGTGTGCATCTCAACGTGTGTCTGCATGACGTTCGTGCCAATGTTGTTGAAGGTTAACCGGATCTGGAGAATTTCCTATGCCACTAAAGGAAAGCGACCTCGCTATACAAGTCCAGGACATCAGCTCTCCATTGCAGCAACGCTTTTAATAGTAGAGGTGTGTCATTTGAAATAATTATATTTAAATTTTCCTTGGTATAATTCTCATTATTTGTCTTGTCTTGTGTTGTCTTCTTTTGATTGCCACGCGTTTACGGCCGGCTCATCGCAATCAAACTGTTCAGTTTTCTGCTAATAATTTGACATCCTCTATCCCTCTTTCCTCATGTTCCTTCAACCTTCACCTCGACTATTTTGTTTGTAAAAAGTCGTTCATCATCCATTTCTATTTAAATTAGTCATTTGTAAGTAATACAATAATTCCTGATTATCCAATATACTGTACATCAAGAGCTCTTCTGTATTCATACAGGGTGAGTCAATAAAACTGCAATAGTGGAAAGAAGCCATTTTGTTTTCAAAACCAAAATGAATGTTAAAACTTTTTAAACGTCGCAATAATGACATATTTAATCCTAACTTTGTGTGAAAAAATGAGGTCGATCGCATTTTCCGTTTGTCTTTGGTGACCCTCTTTGCTGCACAACTAAATTTACACATTTGTCCACGAGCACAGTGATTTTCAATTGAAATTGCACACATTACATTTTCATATTTAAATATCCCGCCAATAAAAATTTGGAAAATGTCATTTTTAAATTAAAATTTAGAACATTATAAGCATTTCATAGCATGGGTAGGGTTAATTGATTATGTTAACTCACATGTAAACAAGAAAGGATGCATCAAATTCCAATAACATCACAAATGTACCCAAGTCTCCAAATTTGAATGAGAGACACATTTTGCGATCTGATGCATATTTTGGGTATCTCGTGGACAAACGTGTGAAATGGGTGCACGGGTAAAAATGTTCACCAAAGGCAAACGGAAAATGATATTGACTTCATCTTTTCACACAAATGTAGTAACAAATAAGGTATTCTTATAACGTTTAAAAAGATTCAAACTTCAACTTAGTTTTTAAAACAAGATGGCTTCTTTCCACTATTGCATTTTTTTTTACTAGCCCTGTATATCACAGGTACATTTTAGTGTCTTCACTCGATACATTATTGGATTGTGTATTTCTTAATTGAACTTACAGGTCCTGATAGCATGCTCTTCAATTTTCTTTGCCTCGTCAAAGCCATTAATCAAGTTCCCAGTACAACGGAAACCATACCTGGAAATCTACTGCCAGTTAAGCCACGGATTTCTTGCGTCTTGCGCCTACAACATAATGATCATTATTGCGTGCTGTTATTTTGCCTTCAGAGCGCGAAAGGTTCCGAGCAATTACAATGAGTCCAAGTTCATCGCTATCAGTGTGTATTCGATAGTGATAGTGTATTTGGCTGCCGTACCGGTCTACACCACAGCCATTGATGTTGCACAGAAGATACTGACTCTAATCGCAGCGTTACTTTTTAACACCTATCTTACCCTTGCGTGCTTATACTTACCCAAGATTTACGCCATTCATTTTGCTAGTGATGACGCGCAACAATTTTGGCGCACAGGGGCCGACTGGGGTTTGAGAAAGGCCGGGGCAAATGCTGTGGAACCGGCCCGCGTGGGGGGTGTCTGAGTGGGGATTGCCCCCTCCGAATTCTGTTTTTCGTTTCGAATATGAGGGTCCAATTCAAGCCATTTTGTGCACTTTTTCTCTTGCAAAAATCTGCATTTAAGCCAATTTTGAAGGCTCAAATTTCTTAAATGTTTTGTTATTTACTTATAAATGGGCACCCTCGAAACATCGTGCTGCTACTGCTGCTGTTCTACTCTGTGAAAGTTGCGATAGCCGGTCGATGTTACCAGTGGTTGTTGACATTGGGTGAAAACAAATAGGGTACAAAATTGTGGCTATTATTGTAAAATTGCCTGAAATTAGCTTAATTGTTCTCAATTAGACGTTTTTATTACGGTGAGCATTTTATCATGCGGCAACATTGGGGGGGGGGGGGGGAGGATTAGGATTACATAGTTCATCCCCCATTGTAAGATATATTTGGGGGGGGGGGATATCCCCCATCCCCGCGATTTACACCTGTACCAGTCGGAAACAGATGACCCGACAGGCCGTCGGTAGATCAGTACTTTATACTTAGCAGCTTCAATGAGTTTTGTTCCAATTCTCTTGTCATGACCCTCAGTGAGACCCCGGCCCCGGCCCTGGTCATGACAAAATGTCAACTTACGGTACCGAGACCGAGTTCATATCGCGGCTTGGCCATGTTAAATAAAAATTTAAAATAATGATCAGTTGGCCGGCCCGCGCCTCGAGCGGATCTCGCATTTAATCTATCTTGATTCTTGATCAAATGTATATCATAAATACTTAGGCCCTAAACTACTTTAAACAGTCCTTTGAAGAAATGAAAGTGAATAAAAAATGTGCGATTTTACACTTACATTTTGCTATGAATGAGTTACATTTCGGGTTTAAACAAGCTTCTACCCACAAATATTCCATTCTGGGGACATATGCGCGCGTAGCTTGCGAACAATTTCCATCTGTCTACCGTTATAATTCCATTATTCCTCTTGTCAAATGAACCGACAGTGCCAATCTCAACCGACATGGCAGTAAATATTCCCCCTCGCCCCCCTCTGGCTACGCCACTGGTTAAGCTCTTAGGGAAGACGTCAAAACTCGACCGCCCGTTGACCGCCGGTTACGGGCGGTTCCGCCCGGTTCTTTCAGGTCAAATGTTTTACTGGTATATGAATATTCGCGCATGCAACCGCCGGTTGACTTAATGCTGTAACCGGACCAATTTACACTATCAATCTGTTACTTTGCGGTCATAATAGCTCTCTCTATAATCGTTCTATACAAAAAAACATTCATAGACTTTCGGTATTGATTTTAAAAGTTAATTGAGCTATAAACAGATTGAAAAAGCCAACCCCAGCGAAAATCAATAGCTGTATTGTACTGGTTGTCAACTGAGCCCATTACTTCAAGATTTTATTGCTTACGCGTGTGACGAGGCACTATGAACCGGTCGTGTTCACCAGAGTGTAACTATTTGACCTCATTATGTGTGTATATTATAACAGACGACACGTTTTGTGAGAACCGGGCGGAACCGGCCGTAACCGGCGGTTGCCTGGCGGTCGAGTTTTGACGTGATCCCTTATTGTTTGCGGATGGGGGGGGGGGGGGGGGGGGGGGCGTGGTATGTGGTCAAAAGCCCGTATATAGGATGTCAATTTTAACAACTTTCCCAAAACTTGACCCATAAGTGTTAAATACCATAATATAGCCCAAATCGCAAACTTTCAAAATTGACTTAAAATGTTGCTCTGGTTGCCATGGTAACCACACAGGGCCTCTGATTGGCTAAACACTCTTACAAGTGTAACTAAAAAACGGTAACTAGTAGTATACTGGTATTTGGGTTGAAGGTTAACAATGACATTCCGCACAACTTCATGAATCCCGAATTTTGAAATTCTTTCCAAATTTGAATTATCATGCAAAATTACCTGATTGGTCGGTTCCTGGTTGCCATGGCAACGATATCAAAATCATCGTTTAAAGAGGTGAAAATATACAGGGCAGTTTAATTTCACTCTAAATTCACTCTAAAACCATGATTTTGAACTAATTAGGAATCGTATCGCTCTGTAACTCAGAATATATTTATGATTTATGATCAGAAATGTAAATCTGCAAGAAAATCTACTTTCTAAAACAAAATCATGAATAGAGGGCGCCCCCTGGAAAAGATCACATAATAATTATGCCTTTAAGCTCGATGGTCATTTATTTGCATTTGCGCCAAAGGTTGCATTCGCCTCCGTTATTAGTGTATCCTAACTTTATTTACGTGACCCCGATCGCTTGTTTCCCCGTATAACCTAAACATTTTAAATAAGGAACCAACCAAAATAGTCCACTTGCGCGACAAAGACACGCTGCGATATTTGAACAGGTATTTTCACACGTGCTTTGAAATGCATCATTATGGAATTGCTAGTAACCGTTCGTACCGTAACGCGTTTACTTGTCACGAGCCGTGGTGTATTCGTAATTCAGCTAATCAAAATTTATCTTTCACTTCACGAAAGAGAATAGCCAGTTAGCATGTTATAGACATTATGAATAATTAATCAGGTATACAAAACTGGGGCGGGGTTCACTGATGTGTGTTGCGTATTGATATGCGGCAGGATAGGTGTGACGGTACGGTACGTGTCCAGATGAGCCCTATTATGGAGGCGTATTAATTTTGTATTGTTCTTACGTTTGAGCTGTAGTTTCGGAGTTATAAGCCTATTCATTATACCTGATAAGTTACTTTTTGAGGATTGTAGTACTTTTTGTTGCACTGATTGTGTCTCACCTGAATTCTTTACCATGTTAACTATAGTTTAATCAGTTCCAAAGTGGCGGGAAATATTCGGTTTTTATCTATCCGCGCGCAAAAGTAATCCAAGCGTTTAAGCGCTGTTTTGACATACACAAGCGTCACGTGCGACATTGCGCGCCATATTGCGCCATCCGCCATGAGAGTGTTTTGCGCGCGACGCTCTTCTGAATTCATTCACAGCTGTAAACAAGGTTTCGCCAATTTGGAACTGACTGAACTATAGCATCACGATCAATAGTTTTTGCCAATTTGTCTTTTAAGTTATAAATCACTTTTTTACACATATACCATTTACATATATTACTGTAGATTATGACCATCGTAAAAGATATTTTAAAATCGTAGTTGTATTTTGCTTTGGTACTTTTTACTCTTGTAATTAATTTATTGTAAAGCGCTTTGGATTACTCTCACTAAAGTAAGGCGCTCTTAAAGTGTGTGTTAGTGATATTATTATTGTTATTATTATTGTTATATAAACGTTTATGGCAGGTATTTTGCACAATGAAAGAGATAAACCTGGATTTCGATCGATAAACCTGGTTTTTCGAATCGAAAAACCAGGTTTATCAAATTCGATAAGCAAGGTTTTTGATAAACCAAGTTCATCGGCCGATAAACCAGGTTTTTTAATTGAAAAACCAGATCGATAAACCAGGTTTATCTATTCGAAAAACAAAGTTTTTGATAAACCAGGTTTATCGGCCGATAAACCTGGTTTTGAAAAACCTTGCTTATCGAATTCGATAAACCTGGTTTATCGATTCGAAAAACCAGGTTTATCGAATTCGACAAGCAAGGTTTTTCAATAACCTGGTTTATCGATCGAAAACCAGGTTTATCAAATTCGATAAGCAAGTTTTTGAAAAACCTGGTTTATCGATCGAAAAACCAGGTTCATCAAGTTCGATAAGCAAGTTTTAAAACCTGGTTTATCGATCAAAAAACCAGGTTTATCAGCCGATAAACCTGGTTTATCGAAAAACCTGGTTTATCGAAATCCTTGCTTTTCGAATCGATAAACTCGAAAAACCAGGTTCTCGATAAACCAGGTTCATCGGTTGATAAACCTGGTTTTTCGAATTCGATAAGCAAGGTTTTCGATAAACCAGGTTTATCGGTCGATAAACCTGGTTTTTCGATCGAAAAACCAGGTTTATCGAATTAGGCTGAGTCGTTCAAAAATGGCCCGTTTCATACGCCCGATTCCATTACAATTATATACCGTTCGTACATTTTTTCAATGGAGGAATATAGCTACGTCTTCGCGTGCGCGTAGTAATACAGTAATGTGAGCGTGTTGAGGGTAGGCAGGGAAAAATGTTCGCCGAAATGATGGGATTCCCTTTACAACTCAGGGCCAGGTAGGTTGATTTGAATATTGATGAGGCTACGTCCTTGAAGTTGACCGCCGTACAGTAATTGATTTTGAGTACTCAACAAATTACTTTAGTGATTCTGACAATTACTCTATATTGCGTTATTTACTTAATTAAGTAGCTAATTAGTAAGGTAATCAATTATTTAAATTTGCATATATCCCGTCATAATTATGCTTTGGAGCTTCTTGGCCTTTTTTTCAAAAATATTTGTTAAATAGGTAATTATTTAGATATTAATTAGTTTTTAACCTTTAATAAATTACTAATTGTATTAATTGATTAATTAGCTCACTATTAAAGTAATAGAAGTTAAACCCGAGTTCAACACGCACACATAGCAATTTGATGACGTTGTACCTCATAAATATTCATCACCTACATGGCCCCGTGTTGTATTAGGGAATTCCGAAATGACCCGTGTGCTCTACAAAATATGCTAGCTCAGATTTGCTTTTTTTTTCGTTGGATCTTGGATTTTTGTACCTCTACAAGTACTCGATTGGAGTTTTGAATTGACTGGACTATTCTACGTGGTCAGTTTCGGTCATCTGCCCGTCGCCAGACCATTTCGCAGCTTCATATAGTTCCGATGTTTGATGACGAAGTTCAAAACTTCGACCGATAAACCTGGTTTATCGATTCGAAAAACCTGGTTTATCGATTCGAAAAACCACGTTTATCGAATTCGATAAGCAAGTTTTTTGAAAAACCTGGTTTATCGATCAAAAAACCAGGTTTATCAGCCGATAAACCTGGTTTATCAAAACCTTACTTTTCGACTCGATATACCTGGTTTATCGATTCGAAAACTTAGTTTTTCAAAAAAATATGCGCATCGAATTTGATAAACCTGGTTTTTCAAGGTTTATTGATTCGAGCAAGGTTTTTGATAAACCTGGTTTATCAGTCGAAAAACCAGGTTTTTCAAAAACTTTGCTCATGGAATTTGATAAACCTGGTTTTTTTTATTCGATAAACCAGGTTCATCGATTCGAGAAGCAAAGTATTTGATAAATCGATTTATCGTCCGATAAACCAGGTTTATCGGCGAAAAACCAGGTTTATCTCTATCATTGTGCAAAATACCTGCCATAAATGTTTCACACGAATTCCGAAAAATACAAATTTGAAGTAAAGTTAAAATTACACATGGCCGGCTTTGCGTTGGCTATTTTTAAACTATTGACATTTAAGGGATCACACCACTAAATAGGGCTCCATTAGAGATATGTACAAAAACACTGATATAAAACTCTGTTTTAGAACACTAAATTGCGAACTTGGACCTTATAGAGTGATTTTTTCTTAAAGATGATCACATTTTCTCACCAAAAAGTGAAGAAAATAGGTACATGTAGGTGAGCCTGCTCGATTTTCCAAAATACGCCCATGGAGTTGACTACCTCTCTGACGGGCTTGAAAATGTTGCCGTAATCGCCAATGTTTCCAGTAAAAAGCACAAATTTGAAAGATCTCTCAACATTTATTCAGATGATATGGTCAGGGTGCATGTAGGTGATTAGCCTCGGTTTGAGGCTTCTGGGCACTGGGATACTCTTTTTTTTCTCTCTCTCTGTTTAATTTATTTGATTTTTTCTGTGAGCTTGATTGATTTTTATTCAGTGTGTCCTGCTGTCCTGTTCATGCTGTTGTGGTCAGATTCAAATGGTCTTGGTTGGCACATTTTTAAAAATAGTTTTAGTAAGTTGCTGATCCCCTGTATATATATATGACACAACTCTCAACAGTAACAGGTACCCGGTCTATTAAATGCTCCTACAAATCTTACTAGTTGCCCAAGTTCTCGGGCGGCAAAAACTCGGGATGTGAGCACAGTGGGAGGCAATAGAGATTGGGAGCATTTAGTAGACCGGGCACCTGTTACTGTTTATAGTAGTGTCACAGATATATAGGGGATCAGCAACTTACTTAGACTATTTTTAAACCCGACCAAGACCACTTGAATCTGATTACAACAGAAGTAGAGGGACAGGACATACTGAATAAAAATCAATCAAGCTCACAAAAAAATGAAAACAGAGAGAGAGAGAGAGAGAAAAAAGACAAAAGAAAAGTATCCCAGGGCCCAGAAGCCTCGAACCGAGGCTTATAATAATAATAATAATAATGGCATTTATAATGCGCCGTCAATCTAGGTAAAACTATTCCGAGGCGCAAACATATAAAACAAAAATACAAATTAACATGAAAAATACATAAACAAGGATGATGTGCATATACATGTACATATATGTATAATACAAAGAAATCAATTATAAACTGAGTCAAATAATCTTGTTTTTAACAAGTTCTTAAAAGAGTCAAGTGAATCACAGCATCTTAAATTATAAGGTAGTGAGTTCCAGAGAGTTGGTGCAGCAACCGAAAATGCGCGATCTCCAAATGAAGAAGTAGTCCGTGGAACAACAAGTAAAAGTTTATCAGTGGACCGGAGAGTACGTTTTGGATGATATGGTACAAGAAGATTAGCAATATATGTTGGTGAAGTTCCATGCAAAGCTTTCCAAGTTAAAAGAAGAAGTTTAAAATGAATTCTTTCGCGAACAGGAAGCCAGTGGAGATCTTTCAATATTGGAGTGATATGATCGAATTTCCTTGTCTTTGTGAGAACGCGAGCAGCTGCATTTTGAGCAAGTTGTAGTTTGTGAAGTAAGTGATCAGTGATGCCAAAACAAGAGAATTGCCATTGTCAATACGAGAAGTTATAAGAGCATGGACAATAGTAGCTGCGGTTTCAAATGTTAACATTTTCCTTATACTATTGACATTCCGTATATGATAATACACTGATTGGCATATCCGTCGAACTTGAACATCCATACATAGATTATTATCAAACACAATTCCTAAGTTCCGAGCAGATTTTGAAGCAAGAACAGAAGAAGTGTCGATATTGATATGATGATCAATTATTTTACGTTGATTGAATCTGGAGGTCATAATTAAAAACTCTGTCTTATCATCATTCAATTTCAGCTTGTTTACAGACATCCACGACTTGATTTCTAAAATACAAGCTTCTGCGCGTTGACGGGCCGACATTTCATCATTACGATCATATAAATTAAAAGGCACATATAGTTGTGTATCGTCCGCGTAAGAATGAACATTTAATCCGTGTTTGCGAGCAATGCTAGCAATGGGAGAGGAATAGATGGTGAATAGTATAGGTCCAAGCACAGATCCTTGAGGAACGCCATATTTTAGCGGAACATGTGTAGAAATAGTTCCATTTATGTTTACTGCTTGAGTTCTGTTTTTGAGGTAGGACTGAAACCATTTCAGAGCTGAATCCTTGACACCAATTGACTCAAGACGCCTGAACAGAATAGGTAGGTGATGTCCCATTAATCATAATTAATCAAAATCATAGGCATTTACGCAATTGTATTACTGTCAAGTCTTTTTAAATTGAGGATTTTGTGATGCGCACTTTCCGATTCTAGCTTTAAACACCGTCCTTAACATGCTTAAGGGTAGAGGATACCCATTTAGTGTAGTGCACCCTTAAGCCATGATCCTATATATATTCAACCATGTCAGTACCGTTTGCACCATTTATAACCATGATATCGATGGTTTGAAGCCACAACGCTCTGTCTACAGTGGCTGCCATGTGTCAGATGGCATTTTCAAAAGGGTACACCATATAGCACCAGAAGTGTATTACACATGGCAGGTATTATAGATAGTGACTTTTCACATCATTGGGTATCTCAAGAAAAACCATCTGCAATAGCTGCTTAGAGTTACATTTAGTTAAAAAGGTAGATGTTCTGATTGTTGGCCCGATTTTCAACTTGATGTTTTCTATTTTACATGAAAGGTTATACTTAAAATTGTCACATTCCAAAGTTTGAGTTGCATAACTCCAATGGTTCTAACTTTAGAAGCACAAGGTCACAAAAATTGGCTGTAATTCACCACATTTTAGCCTATAATTTCTAAATGGAACATTTCTGGCCCCTAAGATTGTACTTAAGATTACCTAAGATTGTTTTTCATTTTTGCAAAAAAGAATCAAATTATACAGGGTGTGTAAAATTTGTATAGGGTGGAACATAAAAAAGTTGATCGTTTTTGCTCCTCACAAAATATTTTGATAGTTTGTACAATTAGGGTTTAGCTGAAGATAGTCACCAAAATCAGAACAACCGCAGAAGGTGCTACCAAATTTGCTAAGAATCACTTGCCCAAAATGTTCACAGGAAAAGTACAGGGTGTCTAAAATTATGATGAAATAATGCATAAAATGTAGGTTTGTATATAATATTCTATGAAATTAAGTTAGCATGGACTATTTAATTTAAAAGAAAATGGTTATAAAAATAAACTACACGAATATCGTTAAAGTTCCTGTTATTTTAAATACAGGGTGGTCCAAAATAGGTCTAAATAGCAAATTTTTCATAAATCTATGAACAATTCTGTGAAGAAACACTTCTGGCTTTTTTAGTTAAATGTTTTATAGAAAAGGACCGAAGAGTCACACAAATGAAATAGAGAGACTGCGATTTGGCCATTGTTTAATCAATAAAATGAATAAAACTGTGTATTTTTTACATTAAAACACTCCCTGAATTGAACATCATATTCTAGTAGAGAATGTCTAGATAAAAATTCAATATTATTATTCATAGTAGCAGGCACATGTTATTAACACATATGAGAAGTTTGAAAACTTTCCTATGTATAATTTTAAAATGGCATCAATTTTAAAAGTTCTAGTTTTCCACTATTTTGTGTAGAAACCTATGGGCGCCACATCCACCGGCGCCTCATCCACCGATCCCACCCTTGACTCACTCGACTCGATTAGATTGATAACTTCACTGTTGCTAAACATGTGGCTTTAATTCTTTTTTTATTCGGTAGCTGGATAAATTGTCTTTAATATGATACCAAAAATGTTATGTTTTTTGACAACTTCTATTTAAAATAGAGACACGTATCACGATTTTAAGGATTTTTTGAAACGATCCCACCTTATTTGATATACCTATTAGTGACCTGTGACCTTATGTCTTCCATAGGCCTAGGGGGTGTATTGTCCAACGGTTAGATCTTCAACATATTCAAGGCCCTTAGTGACAAAGAGATGAGAGATCAATCATGTGTGAAAACCAAATTGTGAGATAAGCTCAGGGCTGGATTTACCATTAGACCAGATGTGCCCGGGCCCAGGCCCCCCAAAAAGATACAAATAAATTACCAACACTAAACATTGGTCAAATTAGGAAAGCGCAGTAAAATTGCTCACGCTACGTGCATTTGCCCCAAAATAATAGTTTTAGAAGCTTATTCAAAGCCAAACTTAACTCGATATGGCCAAATTAGTGTAATAATTAGTGTAACATAGCACATTTTTGTTTAGTGACCGTGCCTTTGTCATCAAATTGGCAATTTTCGGGGAACCCTTCTTCCACATCTTGGGTACACCACTGCTATCCCCATTATTCTCGCTCTTTAGCCATTTGGGAGAACATGGTTCTTCACAGCGAGTTGGGGCCTCCACAGGGCCCCTGGATAGGCTATCATGGTATTCATATCCTACTGTTTTCCCATCTCATATGCCAAGAATCTAGAGACTTGGCAACTTGCTACCTCTCAAGAAAACAGTCGGCTGGACTACGAACACCAACTGGTATAGGAATGGGAAGAGAGATATTGGGTGCAAGGGGCTGCAACTGCAACTAAAGACCCACACCTCACCCCAAGCAGACAGAGCAAATTGCCAAACACGGCAACCTGTGAAATGGTTCCTAATCTGGAAACATATTGCCGAATCAGGCAATACTGCTTTTTGCCATTGGTTAGTTTTGTGAATTGAACAACTTCTTCTGCATGTTCAGTAAGATGGTTACTTAATTTAATCAAGTCAAAAAAAATCATAACCACCTATCATCATACATTATAACATGAATTGTAAACTTGGTGGTATTTATTTTCGCGACTTTGAGCATGCAATATATTCGCGAAATTAAATAGATCGCAACATTAAGTAGTTTTTTTTTGCCTCTGGCTTCTTTATTTTAAGATAGGAATCACGTTTTTTGATGAATCATGATCCAAAAGTAATGTTCTAAGTTTTGACCAAGGCTCATACATTTTGACAGTGAGGTTTGATATACGAGGGTCATTCAATAAATTCTACCTTCTCACTCATAACATTGCTAATATGAATGTCAGCCTCATGACATTTGTCATGATTATAGCTCTGAATCATAGCTACACAGTTATAGTAAATGCTAATTGATACCTATTTCGCTTTTGTCATGATACAATCAAAGCCAGAGAGAGATTTTGGACAACGGACACGGAAAATTACCCCAAAGATAAATACATGTTTTTTCGTTTTCTCTCCGTATTGTATGATTAGGTATAACCGCCCGATTTAAATATTGAAACTAGAGCGGTTCTCGGCTTTCGCGGTTCTCGGGTTTGGCGGTTGGTGGATTTGAATGGTAAAATGATTTTGGACAAAACCTAGCTGGGTCGTGTGGGTTTGGTGTAGTGTATAGTTGTATATGTTGAAGTCAACTTATTTTGTTCTGCCTGTTGACATATTTTTTGGAAGATATATGATTATATGCGGCACTACAAGTAGGCTTCATAAATGTGAAAGAGCTATATGTATAGGATTAATGTCTTTAAGTATTTGTATTTGAAGAATGGAAGTACCTGAATATTACATATCAATAGTATTATATTAGGGCCTCTTAATGGATGGCCGACTGAAGATAGTGATGCTACATTTTAAAAAGGATGGTATATTTACCTGCTATGTGGACGATTTCTTCATCTCCTAAGCTGGCGGCGTACACAATTGTGTGATGGTTGGTATTGATGATGGGCATTTGGAATAACACTACGTCTGTGGTGAACCCTGATTTACGAGATCGATGATATAAAAAAGTCAAGCCGCAATCAATTTGACCACAAAAAAGTAATTCGCATAGAAATCATAACAATTTTTTTTTTAATTCTAGGCTTGACCGACAAATATCAAAATTTGAAAATTAGCCCAAATACCATTATTTGGTTAAATAATTCAATTTTGTTTAGGTACGTATGAGATCGATGATACAAAAAAGTCAAGTCGCAATCAATTTGACGACAAAAAAGTTGTTCGCATAGAAATCATAACAATTTTTTTTTAAATTCTAGGCTTGACCGACAAAAATCAAAATTTGAAAAATTAGCCCAAATACCATTATTTGGTTAAATAATTCAATTTTCTTTTGGTACGTATGAGATCGATGATATAAAAAAGTCAAGCCGCAATCAATTTGACCACAAAAAAGTAATTCGCATAGAAATCATAACAATTTTTTTTTTTAATTCTAGGCTTGATCGACAAATATCAAAATTTGAAAAATTAGCCCAAATACCATTATTTGGTTAAATAATTCAATTTTTTTTTGTACGTATGAGATCGATGATGCAAAAAAGTCAAGCCGCAATCAATTTGGCGACAAAAAAGTCATTCGCATAGAAATCATAATTATTTTTGTTAAATTCTAGGCTTGACCGACAAATATCAAAATTTGAAAAATTAGCCCAAATACCATTATTTGGTTATTATAAAGTAATTCAATTTGTTTGGGTACATATGAGATCGATGATACAAAAAAGTCAAGCCGCAATCAATTTGACCACAAAAAAGTAATTCGCATAGAAATCATAACAATTTGTTTTTTAAATTCTAGGCTTGACCGACAAATATCAAAATTTGAAAAATTGGCCCAAATACCATTATTTGGTTAAGTAATTCAATTTTTGGGGGTACATATGAGATCGATGATACAAAAAAGTCAAGCCGCAATCAATTTCATGACAAAAATATCTTTCGTGTATGAGCATTTAAAAAAAATAATAAAGTAGGTCTGAATCTGACCGACAAATGTCAAAATTTTGAAAATGGACGCAAATATCATTAATATTAATGTTTGGATAAATAATTCATTTTTTTTTTAAAGAACCGATCGTTTCTATGTGCGAGTCGATAAATAGATATTTTTTCTATTAAAAGGTATAGCCTATGCTAGGGATGTTCATATCAGAGAGATGTACACCTCCCTGTTCATATCATTGACTACAGAGGGCGACATTTTTTTGAAAATTAGTTGACCAAAATATGTAGAAAACTCCATGTTTTACCTCTAGATGAATACAGCGATGTAGTACGATGTGGCTAGGATGTATTCACTGATGTCTATATAACCCCGCACAAGCAACTAGACATCATGAAAGTAAACCTTTTTTTACCTAAAATGGTTTAAAATGTGCATGATTTGCCCAGTTTTCAGCAATATGAGGCAAACTACTTTTGGTTATAACTTGTTTATTATTCAGCCTGTAGACATGGTTGAACCATCATTTTTTTTTATTGTAAAGTACTTTGTTTCCATGTATTCCATTTTCAAAGAGATACTTTTATTTTCAAAATTTTATGAACATACCTATGCACTCTTTGTTCGAAATAGCGTCGACATTCATGAACATGATAGCGCGGATGCCTGCCACTCAACACGAACTAACGATGTGGCCAACTTTGGCAATGATTTTAAATAGATTACATCCCCCAGTTTTCAATATTATCGTGTCTTGTAGTAGCATGTATTACAATGGTATAACTAAAACCGCGACATGTCGGGGACTCTGTTTGTTATGTAAACATAAAACAAAAATAGCAATTGTTTAGTCACGTGTCATTGTTTAGTCACGTGTTATTTCTAACAATGGCATTCGGCGCCATCGGCGCTATCGGGACAATCTCCATTTTGCGTGATTTTCTGAAATTAGTAGGTGAATATAAGCCGTAACTTTGACTGCTAGCCACAGATTTATTACATATAAACATAGTTTTAAACAAGTTTAATACTGTAGGAAGAATTCTTGTGCACAACGTTTTTGCTACGACGAATTGAAATATGTAAAATTACGATTTTTCGATCGCATTGAAAATGCATCTTTATTGCCTCAAAATAATGGGGATTTTATTTTTATTTTATTAAAACGGAAACTATATCCTGGAGGAATAGGACCTCCCCTTCAAAATGAGCCTAAGTTTATTAAGATTGGTGCAGGCAATCAACCACAATGGCGAATTGCAAATTACTCTATTTTTATTTATTTTCTTAAAATTTCGGTATACGACGTGTGGGCCAACAGTGCACAAACAAACACGTTATTTTCTTGGCAGGCATCTGACTGCAATTGATCCAATCTCGAATTAACCGGATTCAAAGTTCATAGGTGCATGTTTAGCCCTGAGCCATTGCATTCGTGGGCATTGTAATACTAAAACGCCGGGCGGATTCTTGGCAAAATTCTTGTCAAAATGAGCCGTACTGAAACCATACTGTCTCTGACGACCCAGCAAATAGAAAACAATGGATGATTTCTGAATGTAATGCTATACTATCATGTATATATCAGATTGTAGGCAATGTTAACCATTTTAGCTTGCAAATAGTATAATATCAGCTCGAATGTATTGACACACCTTTAGCATACTGGAATACTGATATTCAGTCAAATATTCCTTGTTACAAGTCAAGCCACAGTGATGCCTCGAATGTTAAATCTTAACATGATAGTAACTTTATCAGTTTTCCTTATATGCAACATTTAGAATAGTTAATCAGGTAGTCAGTGATAGAAAAATATATCTTCGAGAGACTTGAAATATATCCATTTAGTCCTGTATAATGAAGATCTCTTAGTTCCAATGGAAAACAAATATGACTTTTGCAGCGGTTCTCTAGGGTAGGGATACAATTGATGGCTGTCCTGGGTTTGGTTCTGGCTAATTAGAGTGCATTTCCGCCGAGAAATCAGTCACTTGTATTGTTTAAAGTCTGTTCAAGAGATATTTGTAACTTAGAACGATTGTAATTTACACGATAGGTTCATTTTGTCTCTTAGAATTGGCCAACATGAATAGCACTTAGGAGACATTTGGCTGTTTTTTACCCGTTTCCGTCGGACTAAATGGAAGTTTTTACTGCATATCCAGAAAAGTACAATGAGTATTCAGACCAATCTACTATGATTTTGTAGCTGAGATTCAAAGCTTCAATTGTGGAATATTTCATACGACTGGCTTGTATAATAGCAAAGTTATGAGGTAGGAGGTAGAACTTATTGAATGACCCTCGTATTTCAAAAGCAAAAGGCTCAATTAATTAAATAAGTGACTAATTAATTATTTTATTGGTCAAAAGTGGTCATACGATATTTCATTTTGATATTTTATTATATAACATTGATGTTAAAGTCATGTTCGAACAAATATAATGTGTGAATAATATGTTTGTAAAGAAAAAAATCAACATGAGTTTCAGTCCCTGTTTTCTTTGTATATCAACCATTTGATCATATTTGACCTGGACTACTAATGACTGGGTACGTGATCCACGTTAAGTTGAGTAGTGTATAAAGACTAAAGAGTAAATTGACTTTTTTCTTCAATACATTTTTAACATAAACAATGTCCTATAATATGTACATGTACGTATACACTATACATCAGTGATCCTATCATAACAATTCAGTTGATATTTTTATCAATTTGTACTGTAATCTTTTATTTCATGAAATATCTTTAATTGGAACACTTACCCCACTATCCACTATAATACTTAACACTTTCCATGCGGCTATTAGTTTTACCATTATACAAAACATATTTTTCAGAAACCTTTCGAAATTGTCAAATTCTATCTCAAGGATTACTGAAACAATACTAGACATGTTTGTACTTATTTAAGTCCATTTCTCATAGTGATTCCAAATATGGTAATGAAATTCAATAATTCAATAATGTTGACATTTTTGAAACATTTTGTGAAATGTCGAAATATCGTCTGCAGACGCCTGATGCGTGGAAAGTGTTAAACCAGTAAGTTTTTATTTTCACCTGGGGGGGGGGGGGGGGGGGGGGGGAGGGGGGAGTCAACTATTATTACACTAACAACTAACAACTTAAACAACTAATAAAAACACCGCGTAAAAAGGGGTGTCTTTCCAAATGGGACGAGTTACGCGCGTAACGCGTGGAGGCGTGTCAAATCGACCATTTTCATAAGGATACTTTTGAAAAACCTGGCCATATTTTATTCGGCTCAAACTGGGGAGGAAAACACGAAACCATAATTTTATCGTGAATTTTGGCTTCTGAGTTTAAGGGTGTCTAGAAAAAACTTGGGATGGGATTTTCATCATTCAGCTTTAATATGGGAGCAACAGACCAAATAAAGTCCCCATTGAAATACGTGTAAAAGGCCCTACTTCACAACACATTTTTTACCCCCCCACCCCCCCTCCCCACCACCTGCCTGTGGTTACATTGATGGCATACTTGTCACCTGAGGTTATCAAATGAGAGTTTTTTCGCTACGGATCAGCAAACAGCGCCCTCATTTCCCCACGTTTACTGGCATGCCGGTTCACCATTCAGGCAGGTGCTTTCACCCGTGGGTACTATTTAGGTCGATTCGATCATGTTAATACAAACTTAATACCCTCATCCCCGCGGGCATCCCCGGAGAATAACATTGCACGAAAACATCACATTTTCAAGCTTAGTCTTCGTGCTTGCCTGGAACTAGCCCTATTGGAACTACAGGATTACACAAACTGCGCGCCACGTCTGCCCTCACCATGTTCATACGTTAATTGATCACGTCACTGACTATACAATTTACTATAAATACCAGATGATGGCGCCCATGCGATACTTCAGTAGTGGCCAAACCCCTGGTATCGTAAGAACACAACGGCCAGTGGCGTACATTTGTTGTCGGCATTGGAGGGGTGATTGACCAGTTGACTGCACTACCATCAACATTTTCGGGGGGTAAGGTGGGGGGGGGGGGGGGGGGGTGAAAAATAATTGTTTTGGAAAATGCGAATTTTTGTTTTGTTTTTGTTTTGTTTAAATTTCATAGTTTCAGGAAAAAAATGAATTTAATATAAATCAAAATTGCAATGTTTAACTAATAAAATAAAAATAACGTAATTTGTGACAAAAAAGAGACAAAAAGAAAAGTAACCAGCGCAAGGTTTGAACACACCGCGATAACTTGACATTAAATCGCTAAAAGTCCGATGCCTTACACAGTCGGCCACGTTGCTAGATGTAGAAAATAAGTGACGTAGAATTTAAAAATACCTACTACTGTACTTATTTTAATAAGTATATAGTAGGTATTAAAAAATTGCCATTACACGTATTTCCAAAATGATCATAAAACTATATCATAAAGACAGAATATTGTCAAGTATTATATATTATTGGCTATCTCTTTTCTTCCATTTCGCCTAAAACATTGAGGTACATAATATGAAATTTTGAGCAACACACGTAACTAATTTAAAATTACCAGACTTGTTCAAGAACGGCTATTTCAACCTGCAAAAATGTAAAGAAAGGACACTTAGACTTGGTTTTGGGAATATTTACTCCATTGGTTTCAGGATCATCTAATTTAGGTGTACCTAGGATTCGATGGATGGGTGATCCGCGATTACGCTTTAAACCAATACGAATTGGCAAATTTAGGCAAATCGTGTCCAGCGTCGTCTGCTTGTTACGCAGACGATGATGAGCTAACAATAGCTTACAATGGTGCAAGGGGGGGGGGGGGGGGGGGGGTGGGGGTGCGCTTAGTTTTGGGTCTAGCATTAGAACTTAGAACTGGTGAGGAAATGGTCTTGTTGTTTCATGTCTGTATTTACAACTAGAGCTTTATATTATTATAACGAAACTCTAACCACTTTTAAAATTAGTTTGTTACAAATATGAATGAAGTGGTAATACAATTCAAACCCGGTGATATGAGGCACTTTCATCAATATAACCAGAGTAGTAGTATATTACGTCTTTTGAGGTAGGGTTGTTTCAAGGTATTTGATGATCCGTGCTAGCGCGGAAACTAGCGCGCCAGCACGATACAGTCTGCCCTCATGCATACATTAGTTAATCACACCACTGACTATTGGCAGATTGGGGTCGCAAAACAATTTACTACGCAGACGTGACGACGATGATCAAATACTAGCTTGCAATTTGGGACTGGGCGCGGGGCGGGGGTTGCGCTTAGTTTTGGGTCTACTTGTGATGTATCGGTCGATTCTATTGTTCCAGTATCGGTTGATACTGGAACACAAAATTCTGTTCCAGTATCGAGCGATACTGGTACACTGATATCAGTGAGATTTGTCCCAGTATTGAACGATACTGGTACATAATTTTGTTCCGGGTATCGCCCGATACTGGCCCATTTTTTATGTCCCAGTATCGGCCGATACTGGAACACTGACTTTGTACCAGTATCGTACGATACTGGAACGGACAATACTAGTACAGTCCAGAATCTGGGACCTAAAGTTTAGATAGCTCATACAGCATAATTATAACATTGACAATGCACGAATCCCGTGCTAGAGTATGTAAACTATAGTGACATTGTTTTGGCTTAACCAGTTTTATTGTTTTTGAAAGATAAACAATTACTGCAATATACCGTGGAGTATCTAGAGCTCCTTTGCCCATTTACTTATTTCTGTCAATTAAAATACCTTGGGGTGGGGAGATATATATTGCATAAACAAAACTCGTGCTTCGCACTCGTTGAATATGTGTAATATATTATAGAGTTTTATGGTGTTTTACAGGCATACGTTTTGGGTAGAATCTTGCAAAACATAGCATTTCCACTTGAAATAGCATGACATTTAAATATTTGAACATCTTTATATAATGGCGCCAACTTTTTCAAAATAGCAACCATTCAAGAATGTACGTAGTTTACTTCGTAAACCGTGTGCAATTTCACTGTCACACAATCAAACAACACCCTCTGATACTTCGCCATGCCAAATACCTCCCCCATCCGAGAACCGCTCCAAACACGGTCAACTGACATTAAATCCACCACGGAACTGCGCTTTAACCACACTATGGACGATGCTTTGATGCACAATAACGTCACGAGAGTATCACACCCCTTCATAACGTGTTAATATTGAATTTGACGCCTGTACATTTAGAAACATGTGAAGGTGGTATTTCTGTAGCTGTGTAAGAGTTTATAGTTTATCGTAAAAACTATCAAACTATCTATCCCTGTTTGGACGTATACTAAACGCTTTTTGTTACGCGATATTGAAAATAAGAAATAATGGGGAAAAATAGTCACGTATGCGGAAATGTAGCTATATCTCTGAGGAAAATATTTTGGGCGAAGACCAATGTCAAGGCTTACTCCTAAAGCTACAATTTTAGACCGAACGGCGACTATCCAGTGCTAGAAAATCTCCATTTTGAATCATCCCAAAATTCGAGGAAGACGGTATATACGAGCGTAAATATTCATATACTTCGTATTTATCGTGTCTGCCATTGGTCAATTTTGATCCCCGCAAAACCCTAAACGAACAATTTGCTCATCACGTATTCATCCTGGTTTTGGGATGAGCGCTAATGTAACAGGTCAATAGGTCAAATCCAAAGTAAGTAGACCTTTTATCCGGGGTGAGATCAGAGGATGGGGAGCGGTCACCATGGTCACGGGGAGTGACTAGCCCTCAATCGGTCCATACACCACAGCGTCGCAGGCAAGAGTGTTGTTGATAGAGTGACAAGGAAAAGGAAAAGGGTATACGGAGTAGAATGTACGTAAGAGTTGTGATTTCGTGGACATCCGGGTGTTCGAAGTCAACGAATCCATCGGAAGAATCACTTAATATTTACAGCTACTACAATAAATCTAAAATAGCACCAATTAAACCTGATTCTTCTCATGGGACCCTAAGCCCCATTTGGCATAGTCACGGGTATGGTATCAAAAAACTTACGATTGTCGTCAACATAGATTGATGACGCAATACCAGCGCATATTTTCTCGTAATTTGTAGTACTCGGTTTTAATAAAGTTCAAAGAATATACGGTTTTGAATCAATTCAATAAGAAAGTCTCTGCAACTACAACCTGTCAAAATATATGCCATATCTACTTGTATATGGTAATCTAGGATAAATCATTATTGGCCATGTTCTAAAGCTCATATTTGATCTTGTATGTTGCATGGATTACTCACTCCTTTCTTCCGTCGTTTTCTTTCTTTTCATAAAGCCATCAATCTGCTTATTAAGGCTAACCTTGCCAGGCTAAGCTACAACATTTTGCCGGAATCGACAAAAATTAAGGATTAAGTGATGTAATGGCCAAAACCCATTGCAATGACATTGCATGCAGGCCAATGTTTGAAATTGGTTTTTAAATGATTAAATGACGGTTTGCAGCAGAAAATGCTAAAACTACTATTATAATAACGTTTATCGATGACCACATTTATTTTTCAAATATTCTTTAGGCCCAGTGTATAAAATAATAATAAATTATCAATCACCATTTTGGTGGCCATTATGTATTTGGTGTCAATGCAGCAACTCTATAAACTTATTTATTAAATTAGTGTTAAAATGGATTCACTCAAATCCATATATACATGAAGTCTCAAATCTGGATATATGCGAGTTCAACACTATAATATAGACAGAATTAGCTAAGAATGATGGATTTAAGAAATTGGGACCTCAATATTTTGACTGACCCTGTATTGTGGTTTGTATCTTTAATGAACAAACTGCATGAAATAATAATCATTGTGCCAAAATAAAATAAAAACTAGTTTCTTTGTTATTTATAAAAGTATATAAGTAGTAATTACGCACATTTGAGGGTATGGTGCCAATCTGAATTCAAAGCACTTTGAAATCTTTATCGTCTATGATGATAGAAATAAGACAATCAACAACAACAGGTAAATTGAGCTCAAAAGGCCTTTACATTAAAAAGAGAACAAATGCAGATACGACGTTCTTGCAGTCACGTTACGAAATGTATAAAGAAATGTAGCGCCATCTCTGAACACACATTGCTATTTCGACGCTAAGGATCAACGCTCATATTTTCATAAACATCATCATGTTTCCCCGCGTTATTTCGGATACTTGTGCATACTTTGAAGTCACAAGATGTATGACGACTTTTGTATCTGTCTCATATCGTGATGAAGCATAGTCCTTTTTATTTATCATCATCACTATTTTGTTTAATAGTCGGCAATATTGTATCACCAAATTTTAATTTAGATGAGTTTTCTATATAGAAGCATCGCTATGCATAAACACACACGGACATTCTTGGTGTGGATATTCTTCATCCTGGCATCACAAACGTTCCTACACGCAAATAGCAATACCACAAATTTTACTGAGCGCGCTTGCGAGACTCATTTCAAGCCCGGCGATATAATGATCGGAGGGATATTCAACATCTACGGAATGACGAATACGCCGTGCGACGGCGATTTCAAAAAGGAAGCCATCAGTCAATTGGAGAGTATGGCTTACGCGGTGGATTTGATTAACAAACGAGATGATGTACTACCGAACGTAACTCTTGGGTACGAGATACGGAATGATTGTGGAAGCGAGGATATTGCCCTGTGGACTATGCTTACTATGACTGGTCCATCCCGGAAGGCAGACTACTCGGCCACGTGTCCAAATCATTTACGCGGGAAAGCCGATAAAGTGTTAGCAGTTATCGGTACGGGGAGCAGTGCGACGAGCCTGTTTGCCGCAAAAGTTGGAAGACTTTATGCCGTGCCTATCATTTCGTATTACGCCACGAGTGACGAGCTCAGTGATACGGGAAGATTTCCATTTTTCTTTCGAACCATACCTCCAAATAGGTTTCAAGTTGGCGCGATTATCGATCTGTTGGATCACTTCAACTGGAGATATATCGCGCTCTTTTACTCCATTGATTCGTACGGGATTCACGGTGCGCGCCAAATTAGATCATTGGCCGAAAAGCGTGGTATATGCATCGCCATTAATATGCCCGTATCCGGCGAATCTTCTGATAGTGAAATCAGTGAGATCAGAGGTAACTTGAAGGAAAGCGACAAAGTTTCCGTGATTGTGCTCTTCGCCGATATATTGCCAGCCTTAGCCGTCCATCGTGCAATCAAAGGCATGAACAAATCCTATACATTTATAGGCAGTGATGGTTGGGGTCCCGACACGGATGATTCAGATGACATTTCACCTGGTTTATATGGACTATACATTCGATTCAGCAGTGTATCGAATTCGATCTTCCAAGACTACTATAACCGATTACCATTATATACAGACCACGCCAGTCAATGGTATATAGACTATCTAAACCAGTTGAATACCCATAATTGCACTGGAGAGGACATATGCCGAAATCCCACACCGCACGATGTATCTGAGCAAGTCATCGATGGGGTTATGGCAATAGCCTATGCCCTTAATGCGAGCATTCACGATACATGTGACTATAACAGACCGTGTGCTGACGCACTCAATGGATGGAACACTAAGGAGAACCTTCATCGCGTCTCGTTTACGCCACCCGGTTCTAATAGATCCTTCCAATTTGATAACAACGGCGAAGTATCCGGTAAATATGAACTGCAAAACTGGCAGTTTAACGATGGCGTTCACGAGATGGTGACTATTGGATTTTGGAACCAAGATAATGCTGTAACGCCTCTAAGTCTGACAGAGAAATTGATACAATGGGGAACGCGTGATGGAAAAGTACCAACATCTCTGTGTAGCGAAGACTGCAAACCTGGCTACGTTAGAGTTCCCATTGAGAAGAAATGTTGCTTTGGTTGTCAACGTTGTCCTGACTTTGCTATCGTTGTTACCCGAAATGAAACATCTTCGGCAATATGTCTTGAGTGCCCAATTACCCACTGGCCCGATGACAATTTCATAAAATGCTTACAGATCAAGCCGACTTACATAGACTCACAGAGTATGGTGTATATAGTTTCATCTACCGTTGCAGGAGGTGGGCTGATTATTACCGCGATCGCAGCAGTCGGACTTTGCTATTATTCACAGCATTCGCTCATCAAAGCGAGCAGTCGGGAGCTTAGTTGCATTAACATCATTGGGTTGGCTTTCTCCTGTTTAGTTGTCCTTATAATTCTTCTCCGACCTTCAACTGTAACTTGTATTGTTGTAGACGTATGCATCTCAACGTGTGTCTGCATGACGTCCGTGCCAATGTTGTTGAAGGTTAATCGGATCTGGAGAATTTTCAATGCCACTGAAGGATTGCGACGTCTTTATACTAGTCCAGGACATCAGCTCTCCATTGCAGCAACGCTTATAATAGTAGAGGTGCGTCATTTGTAAATAATTATTTTATATAACATTTTCATTGGTATAATTCTCATCATTTGTGTTGTCCTGTGTTGTCTTGGTTTGTCTTGGATTGTCTGGTTTTGTCTTTGTTCCTCAACTCTTGATAATTGATTGCCACGCGTTTTCGGCCGGCTCATCGCAATCAAACTGTTCAGTTTTCTGCGAATAATTTAACATCCTCTATTCCTCTTTCCTCATGTTCCTTCAACCTTCACCTCGACTATTTGTTTGTAAATAATCGTTCATCGTCCATTTCTATTTCATTGAGCCATTTGTTTGATAAGTAATACAATAATTCCTGATTATCTATTAAGTACATTTTGTCTTCACTAGTTATATCATTGGATTATGTCTTTCCTAATTGAAATTGCAGGTCCTGCTATCATGTTCTTCAATTTTCGTTGCCTCGTCAAAGCCATCAATCATGTTCCCAGTACAACGGAAACTATACCTGGAAATCTACTGCCAGTTAAGCTACGGATTTCTTGCGTCGTGCGCCTACAACATAATGATCATTATTGCGTGCTGTTATTTCGCCTTCAGAGCGCGAAAGGTTCCGAGCAATTACAACGAGTCCAAGTTCATCGGTATCAGTGTGTATTCGACAGTGATAGTGTATCTGGCTGCCGTATCGGTCTACACCACAGCCATTGATGTTGCACAGAAGATACTGCCTTTAATAGTTGCGTTACTTTTTAATACCTATCTTACCCTTGCGTGCTTATACTTACCCAAGATTTACGCCATTCATTTTGCTAGTGATGACGCGCAACAATCTTGGCGCACCCGTGAGCTTGGAAGTACCCTGCAGGCGTCTACCTATGAGAAATCAGCTACAGAGCTGACTACTGCAACAACTGCTGTAGCAGCGAATGTTCCTCAGAGTTCTATCTAACGACGGTTAAGCTCTTTTCATGCTTAGCATCTGTTTGGCGGTTTGGCGGTTTGGTGGTTAAGTTGTTTCCGATGACGAGTTTTACGTCTTATACAGGGTGTCCAAAAATACAAATATCTGAATTGAACACGAAACCGAAAAATAAACTCTAATTGGTTTGCTACAATTTGAAGAATTTGATTCGATTCAGCAATTACCGAGAAATTGCATATTATACAGAATTTCGTTTATGCGGGTTGAGATTGCCGTTACTCTTTTTACCTTAAGTTTACCTTCATTTGGTTTTCAATACTAATTTGACCTTATAATGTGCAAACATGATTGCAATCTATAATTTTTGATCAAGTTAAAACTGAAGAAAAAACCCTCGATAACTTTTATGTGCGAGTGCGATATTATATTGAGCTTGGTTAAGGGGGAATTAGATGTTGAGAGGTTTTATATTATGGATTTTTTTTTTTGGGCTTAACATTGTTTAGTTTTGAAGATATTGACCAAAAAGTGCCAAAACTTTGATTTTTTAAAATCTCAAATTGTACTTTTGACCATCATAATAACATGATTCCTCTTGTCAAATGAACCGACAGTGCTAATCTCAACCGACATGACGTCAATATTGGGGGCCCCTCTGGTTACGCCACTGGCACGAAGAGTTATACTAGAGGCTGCGCCATCAATTTTGATAACAAACTGATATTTGTACATTTTTACAATTGTATTACATGTATGAACTAAGGATTAAGACAAATCAGCCCTCTTTGTAAAACAAAACGTAAAATCAAATATTCTAATCTACGGCTGTAGATCAGAATTTCACACTATAGTTGGTCCCGGTCCAGGCTGACACGGGGAGTTATACCAATATGTCCTTTGAAGTTGGTAAAATTAAAGCCTAGGTGGACATCCTTGCCAACTTAGGTGGTTGTCTGACCTTGACCTAGAATTAGTCACATGTGTTTCAAAATGTATGCTCCCCAGATATAGCTCTATAAACAGACATATTATAAATATGTTGCGCATAAAGGCTACATTTTTGATTTTGTGAGTGGTAACCGCAAAAAATGACCATCATTTTACTTGAATCTGGGTTTTCCCTTTTGAAGGGAATTTGTATTAGATAGTCCGTAGGAGTCAGTCTATGAGTCAAACATTTAGTAGGCAATACATATTTTTGTTTTCTCCATTTCATTTTCAATCAAAGTCCAACAGTGACAAAACTGGATACAAACATGCAACATGCCAACGTGGACAGGTTCTTGGATGTGCTAATTACTTAATTGTTAAGGTGTATTATTGTAAAGTCAATTACAAAAGGAAGTCTGAGGTAAGGTAATTACTAGATTGCCAAACAGGGGCGTTAATTCATTTAGATAATTTTTTTATTTTAAAAATCATCATAAACAAAATATAGCTATAGAAATCAGCTGATGGCAAACCAAAGCCTATAATACGCTTACAATGTACTATAATAAATCAAGCAATTAGGAACATGGAAAAGTGAGTGCACTTTGCTAGTATTATTAGCAATTACGAAGTGAGCATACAAAAACTAAATATGAATTTGATGATTTTAAGTGAATAATGATATTGTGATTGATGATTAGCATTCAACCGTTGAAAGTGTATATCGTGTAAGCAATTAGGCAATTAGGAATTTCAATTTCTAGTTTGTATTTTAGGAAATATGTATTATTATAATTATGTGATTGATCATCCTAAAGTATTACAAGCATTATTAAAAATTCGGTACAACTTGCTTTTCTGAACTGGTTTTAAAGGCAAGTGTCGGTGACGACGATTTATTGATAACATTTGATTTTCCATCGAACAGCGCTCCAAAACCGTGTCTCAATATTTTTGCAGCCAACCGTTATACCGTATTATGAATAACTGGTCCAATTCCGAAGAAATAGTTTTTGTTCTGCTACAAAGGATGGCAGTGTCTCAGAAGGTTATTTAACTTTGGAAACTGAAGATTTTTTTTGGTTTCAAACCTGCTTACTTTGATTATCTTTGATGACCCAATATGCTAAAGATACTAAAATAATAATATTTGCGAACAGCACTGCTCACATTTCTACGCACGAAACCATGTAATTCCGGTCACTTTATATGTTTTCTCACTCGGTGAACGGCGTTATATCTTGTGTCATATTGCATTGATAGTGTCATTACATCCCTAACTTAGTCCGAATATGATATAAAATTATTGTTTTTTGTCGTTGAAAGGTCTCCCCGTAACAATATTTGATAAGCTATGCGACAGAAGAATGAATTTCATTTAGTAGCCTCAACAAATCCCTTGCTATGATTCAACGCTTTTGACAACTATGTGCTTTCAATGTTGTACCTTTTTTCCAAAACTTGTTTTGTCAAATCAAGTCAAGTAGAAGAATATTTCCCTTTCTCTAATGTATCAATTGTTATATTTTCTTTAAGCCCAACATTGAAATTGTATGTCATTAGATAAAGATAACTTAATTTTATTTGCTATTTTAATGGTATTATACTTGAATAACGCCGTTCACGTGTATGATTTAGGCCCATTGCCACTTCGTCCAATGCCAGTTCGTCCAATAGCCACTTGGTCCAATAGCCACTTCGTCCATTACCACTTCGTCCAATGCCTGTTCGTCCACTAACCACTTCGTCCAATAGCCATTTGGTCCAATAGCCATGATTTGGTCCATTGCCATTTGGTCCAATAGTCATTTGGTCCAAATGCCATTTGGTCCAATAGCCATTTGGTCCTATAGCCATTTGGTCCAATATCCATTTGGGCCAATAGCCATTTAGTCCAATAGCCATTTGGTCCAATAGCCATTTGGTCCAATAGCCATTTGGTTCAATAGCCATTTGGTCTAATAGTCATTTCGTCCAATAGCCATTTCGTCCAAGCAACAAGACAAGCAACAAATAACAAACAATGAGAAGCAAACAATAAATAACAATAAGAAGCAAATATGAAACAACAAATAGAAGCGAGCAACTTCTTTACATTGAGATCAGGCATCGTGATCGTACCGGTCCACTTTTCAAATAACGGGAGGGTAACAAGGGTAACTGCTTTCGGACTCAAATCATAAATTGCTCATAATGTTTCCGACATTTACTAAGTGTAATGCTTACTAAGCGGTGGTTGATTTAAAAGAAACATCAACTAAAGGCACGTGCCCGACAATATCTTTGTCGTGGCAATACTTATTGGAGGATGCGTTGTTAAAACAAACAACACTTAATTTCTAAACTTGAAATTCCAATTTTGTCTTAACACAAAATATATTAGGCCTATGTTGATGATTCTATGTCAAACGGTATTAATGCTTCCGAGTGAAATAACTCGCATTAAGCCAGTTCGCTTTTTGATTCATCGTAAGATAAATAGACCTACTGCCATAATTATACACATCAAACCTCATATAAGTTTAATATGAGCCATACATGTTCAAAGTCTAGAACATTCAATGCCGCGTGTCTTTTAATCCAAAACGGTAAAAAGCATATTAGGCCTACACAACATTCAGCAAGACACTTAACTGATTTAATAAGATATACTTTCCTAGTTTGGAAATTTATCATTTTAAATGTCGGATAAAGAGCCAGCATTTATCGAGTTTCAATCGGAAGCAATACCAGTTTGATCTGTATGTATGATTTCACTGACAACTTTCTTCAAACGATTTGCCAATATACTGACATAATTTTGTAATCAGTGTTGAATAAACTGTTTTTCTAGATCGATTATTTCATAGATATGGTGTTAACGGTATTACCTGGAATTGGTTTAAACATATTTTATGAATCGTACACAATCTGTTATCATAAATGTCTCTCTATCTAAACCTCATGTACCACTTGAAGGTGTTCCTCAGGGATCGGTCATCGGCCCTTTATCTTTTATATGCCGATGATACGCAAGTTTATGTTATTTTGAAAAACTCTGACCATTTAATGATCACTAAACTTGAAAGATGTATTAATGATATCAAGGCCTGGTCTAATGCTAATGATTTAAAATTAAATGAGGACAAAACTGAAGTTATTCATATTACTTCTCGTTTCAGAAGCTCTTCTCATTTATCACCTGTTGAAATTGCCAATGTTCCCATACACCCTGTAAAAAGTAACCTCGGAGTAATTGTCGAGAGTGATCTTAAATGAATGCCTATGTAAATAATATTTGTCGTTCAGCTTCGTTTGTTTCATACAAGATAGGTCGTATTCGGAATTTTCTCAATCAAAAATCTACGGAAAAACTTATTCATGCTTTTATCACGAGTCACCTTGATCAATGTAACAGCCTCCTTTATGGTCTTCCGAACTCACACATTGCAAAATTACAGAGAATACAAAACTCTGCTGCGAGGCTTAGTACACGCACTCGTTATTATGATCACCTTGGTATTCATCACATTACACCAGTACTTCAGAAGCTTTATTGGTTGCCGGTATCATGCCGTATTATGTACAAAATAATTGTTTTAACATACAAATGCATCCATGATTTGGCACCGGTTTATCTTCAAGAACTCATACATGAATACGAACCATCTCGAAATTTACGATCGGCTTCAAAACAACAACTTATCAGTGCCTCTGTGTCAACTTTAACCTATGGTCATCGTTCATTTCGTTATGCTTCAGCTGAACTTTGGAATCAACTTCCGCTTCACATCAAGAACTGTAAAACTCTTAGCCATTTCAAATCTCTTAAGACACACTTATTAACAATTGCTTTTGATGATTGATTACCCTGTTTACAATGTTTTTTGCATGGTTATCCACATATTGTATTGTTCTTATATTGTAATGTAATTTCAGTGTTGTTATGTTATCTGTTAAGCGATTTGAGACTTCGGTGGGAGGCGCTTTAGAAGCACCGTTTTATTATTATTATTATTATTATTATTATTATTATTAGACTTATTGGGCGCCAGTTTTTTAATTGCAGTTTATCGCCTTTTTTTGTTGTAAATGTGACCTTTTTCGAAGCAGCAATTTAATGAGTTAACCACTAAGCTACTTTGAAATTTAATAGAATAAAATATATAAAACCCTTTAATTCCCCCGAATGATAGTCAAGGGGGCGGGTGCATGGCCCCTTCTATGGACACGCCACTGCTCATGCCATGTCTATCTGTCAATTTCTAGGTGCCCCCCTCCAAGCTGGATTAGATCAGCCGGCCCCCCACCCCCATTTGGACACGCCACTGATTTCCCAAGTGGGGGGTGCAACTAGGCCTTTCCAATATACCGATTGACTGCTGTTTTCCTTTCCTTTCTTTTCTTTCCCTTCTCCCCTTCTTTCTTTCATTTTTCTTTTTTCCCCATCCTTCTTTAGGGGGGCTTTGTCCCCTCCTGTGGCACCGCCGCTGCTATCTCTCAATAGAATCACTCATGCATGCATCCCATACCATGATCACTTTCATTACTTACTGACCGACCCTCGTATGTTACATGTATGTTCCAAATAAAAACTAAATGGCAGTTGAGCTTTGTAATTATTTTAACAAATTACGTCTCTTGTTCCGGTAAATTATATATCATTTTGATTGAAAAGTATCCGTAAGATAATTTCCAATATACACAAATTGATTATAAATTAGTTATAATAAATGAAAGAACCACAAATTTATTTTCCGGAATTAGAAATTAATAGTTAAATTGAAAATTTATAAAGACTCAATAAGAATGTTGACTGCACCAATATTAACAAATCTGTTCTCTTGTTTGAGTTGTCATTTGATGATATTCAATATACACAAAATTGATTATAAAATGAGTTTGAAAAAATGAAAACACAGATTAATTTTCCGGAATTAGCAATTGATAGTTAAATTGAAAATGTATAAGGACTCATTAAGAATGTTGACTGCACCAATATTAACAGATCTATTCTCTTGTTTGAGTTGTCAATTGAGAATTGAAGGACTCATGAATGTTGACTGAACCAATATTAACAGATCTGTTCTCTTGTTTGAGTTGTCAGTGAATAGGTACTGTATGAAATAATTATGAACAATAACTGTGCAAATCAACTTAGAAGCTGTATTATGCGGGTCCTGTCTTTGTCTCATAAAAACCGATGAAACCGATGGACTTAAATGGACACGAAGAGATGTGCTGGAGGCTGCGCCCTCAATTTGAAAAAAAAAAACCCCTGAGATTTGTACATTTTTACAATTGTATAACATCATACATGTATGAATTTACACCTGTAAAGATTTTAAAAAATCAGCCCTCTTTGTACAACAAAACGTCAATCAAATATTCTGATCTTACGGTTCAGATCAGAATTTCACACTATAGTTGGGGAGTATAAGGGTACACCGGTCCCGTCTAGGCTAAAAACACAGGGAGTTATATACCAAAATGTTCTTTGAAGTTGGTGAAATTAAAACCTAGGTGGAAATCCTTGCCAACTTGGGTGGATGATTGACCTTGACCTTGATTTAGAATGGAAGGTCACATGTGTTTCAGCGTGTTTCGAAACCATGTGTGCTCCCCAGATATAGCTCTATAAACAGTCAATATAAATATGTTGGATTTAAAGGCTGCATTTTTGATTTCATGAGTGGTAACAGCAAAAAATGACCATCATTAATGTTCATCTTGAATTCTGAAGTAATAATGAGATAAGCTTTAAAACGGTCTAGATTGAAGACTCGAACCCTATGAGAACATACTTTTTTACATCACTGTAAAAAAAGAAAAAAAGTTTTTTTCTGGTATACACAAAATCAAGTACTTACCCTAGTTAATAGTGTCCAATTGCTTAGATCCTACTTCATTCTTTAGCCTTATTATTCAGCTTTCATTTGCTCTATGTCCCAATATTCTACGATAAATAATTTATGAGATATCTTGCGCGCAAGGTGTCCTCGTAGTAAAAAAGATGATCCAAGATGGCCGCCGTTTCCATGGCAACGGGTCACATGACCGACCAAGTAGCGATATTTTGTTAACCTACAACACTTAAGGGAGCATATCAAAACTCGACCGCGCGGCAACCGCCGGTTCCGCCCGGTTGGACCGCATATCATTGTTTAGAACAATAGAAACCGGCTGCAACCGCACGGAACCCTACGGAACCGGCGGTTGCCGGGAGGTCGAGTTTTGATGTGCTCCCTAAGGTTTAAGTACATACCCAATTAACATTAACAGTACCTTCAATACTGGAGAAGAAAAAAAAAGTTTTAGTAAATGTGCTCTCAGTCTCAATCCCTACTTCCCCCTTAACCTTCACCTCGACTATTTGTTTGTAAAAAATCGTTCATCATCCATTTCTATTTAATTTAGTCATTTGTTTGACAAGTAATACAATAATTCCTGATTATCCAATATACTGTACGCCAAGAGCCCTTCTGTATTCATATATCACAGGTACATTTTAGTGTCTTCACTCGATACATTATTGGATTGTGTATTTCTTAATTGAACTTACAGGTCCTGATAGCATGCTCTTCAATTTTCTTTGCCTCGTCAAAGCCATCAATCATGTTCCCAGTACAACGGAAACCATACCTGGAAATCTACTGCCAGTTAAGCCACGGATTTCTTGCGTCGTGCGCCTACAACATGATGATCATTTTATCATTATTTTATTATTGCGTCCTGATATTTCGCCTTCGTTATTTTTGCTATCAGTGTGTATTCGACAGTGGGGTGTATCTGGCTGCCGTACCGGTCTACACCACAGCCATTGATGTTGCACAGAAGATACTTAGGGAGCACATCAAAACTCGATCGCCCGGCAACCGCCGGTTCCGTGGGGTTCCGCGTGGTTGCAGCCGGTTTCTATTGTTCTAAACAATGATATGCGGTCCAACCGGGAGGAACCGGCGGTTGCCGCGCGGTCGAGTTTTGATGTGCTCCCTTACTCTAATCGTTGCGTTACTTTTTAACACCTATCTTACCCTTGCGTGCTTATACTTACCCAAGATTTACACCATTCATTTTGCTAGTGATGACGCGCAACAATCTTGGCGCACCCGTGAGCTTGGAAGTACCCCGCAGGCGTCACCGTATGAGAAATCAGCTACAGAGCTGCAACTGCTGTAGCAGCGAGTGTTTCTCAGAGTTGCTCCTCTCCAGTATTTATGGTTATTTCTAACGAAGGTTAAGCTCAGTGGCGTAGCTAGGTGTTTCCTATAGGGGTGGGGGGAGGAAATGAAAGTGAATCGAAAAGAACATTTGCGATTTTACACTTACTTTTTGCTATGAATGAGGTACATTTCGGCTTTAAATAAGCTTGTCTGTGCTGTTTCAACTCACTCAATCTAGCAAACGGGATGGAAATATTCTTTAACTACTAGCTGCATTGAAAAATGGTGGATGTTGTTCATGTGTGTTTATATGTCGCAACTTGGCGCTGATTTAGCTGCTGCCTGGACGTTGCATTGTTTAGTATGATTCACCAGCAGCGAAATTACAGCGCTTTGAACCTTTGGAAAAGGCGCTATATAAATACTGATTATTATTATTATTATTATTATTACCGCTCTCGGGTGCTCATTTTTTTGGGTACTGAACCAATGCGAACCGATGCGGTTTTCTTCCATTTAATGACAACTAATTCGACTTTATTTTTCCGTTTCAATGTTCAATTCAGATATTTATTTAGGAAGTTACGATCAAGTTGTATTTTTTTGGACACCCTGTAATTCCAAATTACCACCAGCGACTGCAGAAATGCCGTTGGCATCGATAAATCGCCACAATACTAGTATGAAAGTGAAATTTGGTAAACGAGAAAGCAATATTAACCATGTTAACGACGCTAAGAGATGTGGTGGAGGCAGCGCTCTCAATTATACAAATACATGATAAAAACTGTGATTTGTATATTTTTACAATTGTATTACATGTATGAACTTACACCTATCACTGCCTATAAGGATTAAGAAAAATCAGCCCTCTTTGTACAACAAAACGCCGATTCAAAAATGCTGGTAGAGCCGCAACCAGCATTTTACATGGTTAAGGGTGGTATTCCAACATATTTAAAACATTGTTTTAATCAAGTTTTGTTGGCAATTTTTAATATTCATCTTGAATTCTGAAGTAAATTAATTAAATTAAAAAAATTCAACATGACATTGTGTCCCTTTAACAGCAAAAGTGGTAACTTTACCCTGGTAAAATCATAGATCCTGGTAAAATCAAGCAATTCTGTAATCCTTGACTTACCAGCCTCCCTCTGCCAGATCTAAGGGCACCCCATGGACGCAGTAGTGTGTGTTATTGTTGTCACATAACAGTACACCCAAGTACACCATAGACTAGATCTGATGTCGGCAGACGTGAAGGAGATAGGCTTCGCCGTTTGAAATCAGTGTACTAAGGGACCGTTCATAAATACTTTGGTTGGGGGAGGAGGGGGGGGGGGGGGGCTGGATGATTTCATTTTTGGTATATCAAAACTGTTTGACCCCCCCCCCTGTATTACTGCCTGCACCTGAAACTTTCTTGTCCCCCCCCCCCCCCCCCCCCGTTCGTTGTTATCAAGTTCAGAGAACATAGATATGATTTTTTTATGGTGTTTTTTTAAACAGAATTTGACCATGTAGCATATTCTATTTTGATGGACGCATCACATCTAGGAGGGCAGGTTGTAGAATCTAGAGTGAATCAAAACTCCCACTTCAATTGCAGGTATCTTTGGTTTAGTGCCATGGTCTTTAATCCTCTGAATAACTTCACATAGATCTCTGTTCTTGAAACCAATTAACCAATTAGGATGCTCCCTCCAATTATATATCCTGGCTTTAATATATATCATGTGCGCGCATACATGTATGTTGTTTGCTATTGACATAAATTTGCCCTTCATTCTTTTTTAGGTGTGCTAGTACATGAAAATAGGTCTGTGGACATCTGCACGCAAGCAGGGGTTTGGGGCGAAGCCCTCAGAACATTTTTGACACTAATAAGTGTTTTAATATTTTTGACACCCCCTCTGTTGGGGTTTAAAAAACTTTTTTGACCCCCCCCCTTTGCAGAGTATCAAAACTTTTTGGGCCCCCTATAATTTCCAGCCCCCACCAAGTATTTATGAACACTCCCTAAGGCCGTAAGTGACCGATTCCAGTTCTAACCATACACATATTAAAGGCATTGTATGATATTTTAGAGAGTATATTTTCTTTCAGATTTACATTTTTGATCATAAATCATACATGTATTCTGAGTTACAGAGCGATACGATTCATAATTACTTCAAAATCATGGTTTAAAGAGGTGAAAATAAACTGTCCTGCTAGCACTCTAAATCTATAAATAATCATGAATAAAGGGCGCCCCCTGGAAAAGATCACATAATATGCCTTTAATCTCGATGGTTATGTATTTGCATTTGCGCCAAAAGTTGCACTCGCTTATTGATTCGAAAAACCAAAGTTGATCGAATTCGATAAGCAAGTTTTTTGAAAACCTGATCCCCAAAACCTGGATGTAGCCCCTTAAACCACAACTCTAAGTAGATTCTGGGCTGAATTATGGTCAAAGTAAGTCTGAAATGGCGCTATTTTGAAAAATGGCGGCCACTATACCAAGATGGCTGAATTGAAAATGAAAAACCCATTTTAAAATCATTTTATGACATATTAAGTGGAATAAACATGGTTTGCAGGAATCTACTTACAATTTGCACTCAAGTACGTAAGGGCATGTACTACTAAAGTGTGTTGCCAGCACATATGTGCAGCTGAGATTGGAAAATGTGCAGTCGAAATCTCCCAAAATGTGCAGTTCAAGCTGAAAAAACAAAGGTCATAGCATTTAATCAAAACTGAAATATATTATTTTTTTAAAGTTCACTAGTACTCAATTTGTATATGTGCATGCGTTAACGACTCTCATGTATACAGTCTGTGCAATTTGATAAACAAGTGTGCTACGTGTATGCATAGATAGATTCGGCCATAATGTATCTTGGTTCGATTCGATGGTTGCCACGCAAATACTATACATAATTTATTATTATGTTCGTCACAATAGGGTTGCGAGTTGAAAACACCCAATTAATTTAAGTACAAGTTGAACTCAACCATCAATATTTATTATTATAGGCCTGACTGATTGCCAAGTCGATTACTTTGAATGAAACAGCTCGCGTAACGGTGTAATGTCATCAAGGTAATTTACTTCTCGATTTTGTGAATACTTGTGCATAATGCGCGCACTTTTGACGCTGGGTTTTGAACTTACTATTAAGTAGAATCAGTACTGTATAGTGTCTTCAATTACATATTTAAGCAATTGCCAGTTTTTCAAAAAAGGAGTTCCAAATGCGCAAGGGAATACAATGTTCTAGTGATCAAATGATCACCATTAATTGCGAAACAAGTTTAAAACATCAGTCAAAATTTTGCGTCACAATGCGGACGCGAAAAAAACACACCATGAGACAATGAGAGACGTATCAATCAATATTGTTATCATTTTGAACTAACTTGATTTGAGAGAAGACAGAATACCACATCTCTTTAAACAGCTCTTGCGTTATAACGTAACAAGTGCGTACTTAATTAATTATTATGAATATGTTTGTGCGATACTGTTAAGTCATAACATCTCAATATTTCGCATGAGATGTCAGAGATTCAACAGCAAATTATATCTTAAGGGGGTTGAGTCAGAATCAGCCTATGTTACACAACAATTTTACACAACTTTCCCGACTATCAGCTGATAAGTGTTGTATACCATATTGTAGCCAATGATGCATAACAATCAAGCAGTGTGAATGATGAATTGTGTGTAAATACAGGCCCTCTTTACATGAAGATTTTCTTTCTCTCTTATCAAATTAATTAAAATAATGTTTTCATAACTTTTGATGGCACTAATTCTAATAAATACAGGATTGTTATCGTACGTATCATGTGTGTATAGTCTGGAACTGGAATCAACAAGTCCACCTCTTCCTTCAACATCTGTCGTTTGGAGTAACCAATTTGAATGAAATAAGATTAAGGTTATATCTAACAATGTGCCCTTAGTGTGCATACCAAAAGGTATTCATCTTTGTATTTGCACTGGTTTAAAAAATCGGGACCTCAATATTTTGACTCACCCTGTATTGTGGTATGTATCTTTAATGAACAAACTGCATGAAATAATAATCATTACGCCAAATGAAAATAAAAACTAGTTTCTTTGATATTTATTTATAAGTAGTGATAACGCGAGGGATATGGTACCAATCTGAATTTAAAGCACTTTGACATTTTTATTGTGTATCATGATAGAAATAAGACAATGCACAACATTGAGCTCAAAAGGCCTTTACATTAATAGGAGAACAAATGCAGATGCGACATTTTTGCCGTCACGTTACTAAATTCATAAAGAAATGTAGCGCCATCTCTGAACGTCATATTGCTATTTCGACGCTAAGCATCAACGCTCATATTTTCATAAACATCATCATATTTCCCAGCGTAATTTCGGATACTTGTGCATACTTTGAAGTCACAAGATATATGACGACTTCTGCATCTGTCTCATATCGTGATGAAGCATAGTCCTTTTTATTGATCATCATCACTATTTTGTTTAATAGTCTGCAATATTGTATCACCAAATTTAGATGCGTTTTTTATATAGAAGCATCGCTATGCATAAACACACACGGAAATTCTTGGTGTGGATATTCTTCATCCTGGCATCACAAACGTTCCTACATGCAAATAGCAACACCACAAATTTCACTGAGCGCGCTTGCGAGACTCATTTCAAGCCCGGCGATATAATGATCGGAGGGATGTTCAGCATCTACGGAATGACGAATACGCCGTGCGACGGGGATTTCAACGAGTTTGCCATCAGTCTATTGGAGAGTATGACTTACGCGGTGGATTCGATTAACAAACGAGATGATGTACTGCCGAACTTAACTCTTGGGTACGAGATACGGAATGATTGTGGAAGCGAGGATATTGCCCTGTGGACTATGCTTACTATGACTGGTCCATCCCGAAAGGCAGACTACGCGGCCACGTGTCCAAATCATTCTCGCGAGAAAGCCGATCAAGTGTTAGCAGTTATCGGTACGGATAGGAGTGCGACGAGCCTGTTAGCCGCCAAAGTTGGCAGACTTTATGCCGTGCCTATCATTTCGTATTACGCCACGAGTGACGAGTTCAGTGATACGGGGAGATTTCCATTTTTTTTCCGGACCGTACCTCCCGATAAGTTTCAAGTTGGCGCGATTATTGATCTGTTGGATCACTGCAACTGGAGATATATCGCGCTCTTTTACTCCATAGATTCGTACGGGATTCACGGCGCGCGCCAAATTAGATCATTGGCCGAAAAGCGGGACATATGCATCCCCATAAACATGCCCGTGTCCGGTGAACCTTCTGATAGTGAAATCAGTGAGATCAGAGGTAGGTTGAAGGAAAGCGACAAAGTTTCCGTGATTGTGCTCTTCGCCGATACATTGCCAGCCTTAGCCGTCCATCGTGCAATCAAAGGCATGAACAAATCCTATACATTTATAGGCAGTGATGGTTGGGGTCCCGACAAAAATGGTTTTGATGATATTTCACCTGGTTTATATGGACTATACATTCGATTCAACAGAGTATCCAAATCGATTTTCCAAGACTACTATAACCGATTACCATTAGATACAGACCACGCCAGTCAATGGTATAGGGACTATTTAAACCAGTTGAAAACACATAATTGCACTGGAGAGGACACATGCCGAAATCCCACACCGCACGATGTGTCTGAGCAAGTCATCGATGGGGTTATGGCAATAGCCTACGCACTTGATGCAAGCATTCACGATACATGTGACAATAACGGACGGTGTGCTGACGCACTCAATGGAAGAAACACTAAAGAGAACCTTTATCGCGTCTCGTTTACGCCACCCGGTTCTAACAGATCCTTCCAATTTGATAACAATGGCGAAGTATCCGGTAAATATGTAGTGCAAAACTGGCAGTTTAACGATGGCGTCCACGAGATGGTGACTGTTGGACTTTGGGACCAATCTAATGCTGTAACGCCTCTAAGTCTGACAGAGAAATTGATACAATGGGGAACGCATAATGGAAAAGTACCAAGATCTCTGTGCATCGAAGACTGCAAACCTGGCTACGTTAGAGTTCCCATTGAGAAGAATTGTTGCTTAGGTTGTCAACGTTGTCCAGAATTTGCTATCGTTGTTACCCAGAATAAAACCTCTTCGGCAATGTGTCTTGAATGCCTGATTACCCACTGGCCCGATGACAATTTCATAGAATGCTTACAGATCAACCCGACTTACATAGACACACAGAGTATGGTGTATATAGTTTCATCTACCGTTGCTGGAGGCGGATTAATTCTAACCGCGATCACAGCAATCGGACTTTGCTATTATTCACAGCATTCGCTCATCAAAGCCAGCAGTCGGGAGCTTAGTTGCATTAACATCATTGGATTGGCTTTCTCCTGTTTAGTTGTCATGATAATTCTTCTCCGACCTTCAACTGTAACTTGTGTTGTTGTAGACGTGTGCATCTCAACGTGTGTCTGCATGACGTTCGTGCCAATGTTGTTGAAGGTTAACCGGATCTGGAGAATTTTCAATGCCACTAAAGGAAAGCGACCTCGCTATACAAGTCCAGGACATCAGCTCTCCATTGCAGCAACGCTTATAATAGTAGAGGTGTGTCATTTGTAAATAATTATATTTAAATATTCCTTGGTATAATTCTCATTATTTGTCTTGTCTTGTGTTGTCTTCCTTTGCCTTGTTTTGTCTTGTTTTGTCTTAGTTCCTACCTCAATTCTTGACAATTGATTGCCACACGTTTGCGGCCGGCTCAACGCAATCGAACTGTTTAGTTTTCTGCTAATAATGTGACATCCTCTACCCCTCTTTCCTCATGTTCCTTTAACCTTCACCTCGACTATTGGTTTGTAAAAAAATCGTTCATCATCCATTTCTATTTAATTTAGTCATTTGTTTGATAAGTAATGCAATATAGATGAGGTGACCGTTGTTTACATCAGTAGTGTTTACAAATTGATTAGCGCCTGGTCTAAAGATATGTTAGAGGTACTAGTCCATGACTACTGCATACATACTATTCGAAAGCAAAACACACATCACTGAGCGCCAATTTTAAAAGCACATGCCCTTGGTGCGTACGCATACTGCCGGGCAACCAGATTTAGTACCTGGTCTCTCATTGTGCTTAGGGATGCAGACCATGACTACTGCACTATTACATCGTAAGCATGGTAAGTAATGATCAATCAAGTGTGAATTAAAGCACATTCCCTGTAGGTGCGCACGCATACTGCCGGGCACTACGTCACCGGTCACACCATCTATACATGATATAATGAACATCAGTACATTTTAGTGTCTTCACTAGCTACATCATTGGATTGTGTATTTCTTAATTGAACTTACAGGTCCTGATAGCATGCTCTTCAATTTTCTTTGCCTCGTCAAAGCCATCAATCATGTTCCCAGTACAACGGAAACCATACCTGGAAATCTTCTGCCAGTTTAGCCACGGATTTCTTGCGTCGTGCGCCTACAACATGACGATCATTATTGCGTGCTGTTATTTCGCCTTCAGAGCGTTCATCGGTATCAGTGTGTATTCGATAGTGATAGTGTATTTGGCTGCCGTACCGGTCTACACCACAGCCATTGATGTTGCACAGAAGATACTTACTCTAATCGTTGCGTTACTTTTTAACACCTACATTACTCTTGCGTGCTTATACTTACCCAAGATTTACGCCATTCATTTTGCTAGTGATGACGCGCAACAATCTTGGCGCACCCGCGAGCTTGGAAGTACCCCGCAGGCGTCACCGTATGAGAAATCAGCTACAGAGCTGACTACTGCAACTGCTGTATCAGCGAGTGCTCCTCAGAGTTGCTCTCCAGTATTTTTGGTTATATCTAACGACGGTTAAGCTCAGTGGCGTAGCTAGGTTTTTTCCTATGGGGGTTGGGGGGGGGGGCGGGGGGGGGGGGGGGGGGGCAAGAAATGAAAGTTAATCGAATAGAACATTTGCGATTTTACACTTACTTTTTGCTTTGAATGAGGTACATTTCGGCTTTAAACAAGATTTCTACACACAAATATTGTATTTTGGGGACACATGCGAGGGTGGCTTGTCTGTGCTTTCTCAACTCAATCAATCTAGCAAACGGGATGGAAATGTTCTTTAACTATATATACGATTACCGCTCAGGTGGTCATTTTTTTGTACTGAACTAATGCGAACCGATGTGGTTTTCTTCCATTTATAGAAAACGAATTCGAGTTTATTTCCCCGATTCAATGTTCAAGTCAGATATTTATTTAGGAAGTTAATACGATCACCTAAAGTCACGTTGTATTTTTTTGGACACCCTGTAATTCCAAATTACCACCAGCGACTGCAGAAATGCCGTTGGCATCGATAAATCGCCACAATACTAGTATGAAAGTGAAATTCGGTAAACGAGAAAGCAATATTAACCATGTTAACGACGCTGAAATTATTATGGTTACAAATCTTTTAAAGGGGCATTAAGAGATGTGGTGGAGGCAGCGCCCTCAATTACAAAAATACATGATAAAAACTGGGGTTTGTATATTTTTACAATTGTATTACATGTTTGAACTTACACCTATAAGGATTAAGAAAAATCAGCCCTCTTTGTACAACAAAACGTCGATTCAAAAATGCTGGTAGAGTCGCAACCAGCATTTTACATGGTTAAGGGTGGTATTCCAACATATTTAAAACATTGTTTTAATCAAGTTTTGCTGTTTTTCTTTATTAGAAACAACCATAATTGCAATTTTTAATGTTCATCTTGATACTTGAAGTAAATTAATTAAAAATAAAAACATTCAACATGACATTGTGTCCCTTTAACAGCAAAAAGTGGTAACTTTACCCTGGTAAATTCATAGATCCTGGTAAAATCAAGCAATTCTGTAATCCTTGACTTACCAGCCTCCCTCTGCCAGATCCAAGGGCACCCTATGAACGCAGTAGTGTGTGTTATTGTTGTCACATAACAGTACACCCAAGTACACCATACACTAGAACTGATATCGGTCGCTGATGTCGGCAGACGCGAAGGGGACGGGCTTCGCCGTTCGAAATCAGTGTACTAAGGCCGTGAGTGACCGATTCCAGTTCTAACCATACACATGTTAAAGGCATAGTATGTGATCTTTTCCAGGGGGCGCCCTTTAATAATAATTTTTTTTTAGAAAGTAGATTTTCTTTCAGATTTACATTTTTGATCATAAATCATACATGTATTCTGAGTTACAGAGCGATACGATTCCTAATTACTTATTAAAATCATGGTTTAAAGAGGTGAAAATAAACTGTCCCGCTAGCACTCTAAATCTAAAAAAAATCATGAATAGAGGGCGCCCCCTGGGAAAGATCACATAATATGCCTTTAAGCTCGATGGTTATGTATTTGCATTTGCGCCAAAAGTTGCACTCGCTTCAGTTATTACTATTAGTGTATCCTAACTTTATGTACGTGACCCCGATCGCTTCTTTCCCGTATAACCTAAACATTTTAAATAAGGAACTAACCAAAATAATTGCGCGACAATGACACGCTGCGGCATTTGAACAGGTGTTTTCACACGTGCTTTGAAATGCATCATTATGGATTTGCTAGTAGGCCTAAACGTTCGGACCGTAACGCGTTTATACTTGTCATCACGAGCCGTGGTGCATCACGAGCCATGGTGTATTCGTAATTCAGCCAATCAGAATTGATCTTTTAACTTCACGAAAGATAGCCAGTTAGCATGTTAGAGACATTATGAATAATTAATCAGGTAGACCAAACTGGGGCGGAGCTCAATGATGTGTGTTGCGTATTGACAGTGATGATATGCGGCAGGATAGGTGTGACGGTACGGTACGTGTCAAGAGGCGTTGCACTGATTGTGTCTCACCTGGATGCTTTATCATGTTTACTATAGTTCAATCAGTTCCATATTGGCGAGAAATATTCGGTTTTTATCTATCCGCGAGAGTAAACCAAGCGTATATGCGCGGTTTTGGCATACGCAAGGGTTACGCATACAATGACACTGCGACATAGCGCGCCATATTGCGCCATGCGTGAGTTTTGCGCGCGACGCTCTTCTGAATTCATTCGCTGCTGTAAACAGGTTTCGCCAATTTGGAACTGAATGAACTATAGCACCACGATCAATAGTTTTTGCCAATTTGACTATTAATTTATAAATCAATTTTTTGCACATACACCATTTACATATAATACTGTAGATTAGGACCATCGTAAAAGATATTTTAAAATCGTAGTTGTATTTTGCTTTAGTACTTTTTACTCTTGTAATTCTTTTATTGTAAAGCGCTATGGGTCACTCTCACCATGAAATTATTATCTAATAATTCCATGCTCTCACTAAAGTATGGCGAGTGTTATTATTATTGTTATTATTATTATTATTATTATTATTATTATTATTATTATTATTATTATTATTATTATTATTATTATTATTATTATTATTATTATTATTATTATTATTATTATTATTATTATTATTATTATTATTATTATTATTATTATTATTATTATTATTATTATTATTATTATATTAAACGTTTCCCACGAATTCCGAAAAATACAAATTTGAAGTAAAGTTAAAATTACACATGGCATTGCGTTGACTATTTTAAAACTATTTACATTAATTTAAGCCATGATCCTATATTCAACCATGTCAGTACCGTTTACACCATTAAAACCATGATATCGAAGGTTCGAAGCCACAACGCTCTATCTAACAGTGGTTGCCATGTGTCAGATTGCATTTTCAAAAGGGTGCACCGTACAGCACACATGGCAGGTATTATAGATAGTGACTTTTCACGTCACTGGGTATCTCAACAAAAACCCTCTGCAATAGCTGCTTACATTTGGTTAATAGCAATATTGTTCAGCATTATCCCTATCGTCAGCCTGCTTCGATAATTGCCTCATTTTTTCTAGTTCTTAGAAAACAACAAAGGTATGAAAAGTGAGTTAGGCAATTATCGAAGCAGGCTGGCGATATGTTGAATAGCAACATGAATAGTGCAGGTGAATTCCAACAGGAGCAGTAACTGTTGGATGGAATTAGGTTGGGGATATACCTTTCAGTGAAATGTGGCTTGTTATTTGCCTAATACGAGTGAATATGACCCATTTTAAACAATTTTCATCATTAGTACAATCTGCCTAACTCACAATGCTGACTTAGGCAGAATTGCAATTTTATCAACACTTTTGATTGGTTAATGACTTAGGTATTATAACAGCATGTGCATAATGTAATGAAAAGTGAGTTAGGCAATTAACGAAGCAGGCTGACGATATATAACCGGATCGGTTCTCGGGTTTCGCGGTGTTTGGATTTGGTGGTTGACAATCTGACGGTTATTGATTAAGTGTACAATGTTCGGGAGATTAATTTGTTGTAATTGTTTTAACATTATATGTTAGGGTCTAACCAGAACCATGGAGAACGGGCGGAGATTGACCAGATGGAATGAGTACAAGTACGAGGTAATCACCCATAACTCAATTCGTCAAAATGTTCTATACAGTCTTCATTTTACTGAACTATTTTTCGTTTCGGTTAACTTGTAATAGGATATTCCAGGTACAATCTATACACCCCTAATGAATGGCATTAACATAATCTTCCCCACGGGGAGTGTGAATTTCAAATGGGGCGTTATCTACATGGTGTCTCCATTGGAAATTTACTCTTCCTGTGGGAAAGAGTAAGGTAATGTCTTCCATAGGCCTATAGGGGTGTAATTTCCAACGGTTAGACGTTCCTATGCCGCGAGATCTTCAACATATTCAAGGACCAATAGTGACAAAACCAAATTGTGAGGGCTGGATTTACCATTGGGCCTTGGGGGGGGGGGGGGATCCAAATTCAGAAGAAAAAATATAAGATAACAATAAATTACCAACACTAAACACTGGTCAAATTAGGGAAGCGCAGTAAAATTGCTCGCGCTACGCGCATTAGCTCAAAAATAATAGTTTAGAAGCTTATTCAAAGCCAAACTGTACCTCAATATGGCCAAATTAGTGTAAAATAGCAAATTACCGTATCTTTGTCATCAAATTGGCAAATTTCGGGGAGCCCTACTTCCACATCTTGGGTACACCACTGGTATCCTCGATTATTCTCGCTCTTTAGCCACTTGGGAGAACATGGTTCTTCACAGTGAGTTGGGGCCTCCACAGGGCCTTGGATAGGCTATCATGGTATTCATATCTTACTGTTTTCCCATCTCATATGCCAAGAATCTAGAGACTTGGCAACTTGCTACCTCTCAAGAAAACAGTGGACTGGACTACGAACACCAACTGGTATAGGAATGGGAAGAGAGATATTGGGTGCAAGGGGCTGCCACTGCAACTAAAGACCCACACCTCACCCCCAAGCAGACAGAGCAAATTGCCAAACACGGCAACCTGTGAAATGTTTCCTAATCTGGAAACATATTGCCGAATCAGGCAATACTGATTTTATGCCATTGGTTAGTTTTGTGAATTGAACAACTTCTTCTGCATGTTCAGTAAGATGGTTAATTAATTTAATCAAGTCAAAAAAATTATAACCACCTATCATCATACATTATAACATAATTGTAAACTTGGTGGTATTTATTTTCGCGACTTTGAGCATGCAATATATTCGCGAAATTAAATAGATCGCAACATTAAGTAGTTTTTTTTTGCCTCTGGCTTCTTTATTTTAAGATAGGAATCATGTTTTTTAATGAATCATGATCCAAAAGTAATGTTCTAAGTTTTGACCAAGGCTCATGCATTTTGACAGTGAAGTTTGATATGTTTCAAAAGCAAAAGGCTCAATTAATTAAATAAGTGACTAATTAATTATCTTATTGGTCAAAAGGGGTCTTACGATATTTCATTTTGATGTTAAAGTCATGTTCGAACAAATATAATGTGTGAATAATATGTTTGTAAAGAAAAATCAACATGAGTTTCAGTCCCTGTTTTCTTTGTATATCAACCATTTGATCATAATTATATTAGACCTGGACTACTAATGACTGGGTACGTGATCCACGTTAAGTTGAGTAGTGTATAAAGCATAAAGAGTAAATTGACTTTTTTCTTCAATACATTATTTAACATAAACAATGTCCTATGATATGTACATGTACGTATACACTATACATCAGTGATCCTATCATAACAATTCAGTTGATATTTTTATCAATTTGTACTGTAATCTTTTATTTCATGAAATATCTTTAATTGGAACACTTACCCCACTATCCACTATAATACTTAACACTTTCCATGCGGCTATTAGTTTTATCATTATACTGAACGGCGACTATCCAGTGCTAGAAAATCTCCATTTTGAATCATCCCAAAATTCGAGGAAGACGGTATATACGAGCGTAAATATTCATATACTTCGTATTTATCGTGTCTGCCATTGGTCAATTTTGATCCCCCGCAAAACCCTAAACGAACAATTTGCTCATTACGTATTCATCCCGGTTTTGGGATGAGCGCTAATGTAACAGTATGCGGAGGTCAACAGGTCAAATCCAAAGTAAGTAGACCTTTTTCCGGGGTGAGATCAGAGGATGGGGAGCGGTCACCATGGTCACGGGGAGTGACTAGCCCTCAATTGGTCCATACACCACAGCGTCGCAGGCAAGAGAGTGTTGTTCATAGAGTGACAATGAAAAGGAAAGGGGTATACGGAGTAGAATGTACGTAAGAGTTGTGATTTCGTGGACACCCGGGTGTTCGAAGTCAAAGAATCCATCGGAAGAATCACTTAATATTTACAGCTACTACAATAAATCTAAAATAGCACCAATTAAACCTGATTCTTCTCATGGGACCCTATGCCCCATATTGTCATAGTCACGGGGATGGTATCAAAAAACTTACGATTTTCGTCAACATAGATTGATGACGCAATACCAGCGCATATTTTCGCGTAATTTGTAGTACTTTATTTTAATAAAGTTCAAAGAATATACGGTATTGAATCAATTCAATAAGAAAGTCTCTGCAACTACAACCTGTCAAAATATATGCCATATCTACTTGTGTGTGGTAATCTAGGATAAATCATTATTGGCCATGTTCTAAAGCTCATATTTGATCATGTATGTTGCATGGATTACTCACTCCTTTCTTCCGTCGTTTTCTTTCACTTCATAAAGCCATCAATCTGCTTAATCCCTAACTCTATTTCACCACACAGCAACAGATTTCTTTTCCCACCCCAAAATTCACCAGAAAGGTCACCCCGGCACCCCCGTGATTTGAACCACGGACCTCCAGTACCCGGGCCCAGATCCTAGCCACTACACCACGTCTGTCAGTCGACACGAGGCGAGTGTATTCGCCTCGTTATATAGCGTGGGTCCGTTTTGTAGCCCCAAAACCTGCACGCCGGGTTATAAAACATGTTTTCGCCCAGTTGCTGTGTGGTGTAGTAGAGTTAGGGTTATCTATGATGAAAATTACAAAATTTTAGGATGAATTTTTTTAATTTTTTTAACTGTATTATGGCTTACCTTGCCAGGCTAAGCTACAACATTGTGCCGGAATCGACAAAAATTAAGGATTAAGTGATGTAATGGCCATTACCCATTGCAATCATGCAGGCATTGGTTTTTAAATGATTAAATGACGGTTTGCAGCAGAAAATGCTAAAACTACTATTATAATAACGTTTATCGATGACCACATTTATTTTTCAAATAATCTTTATGCCCAGTGTATAAAATAATAATAAATTGTCAATCACCATTCTGGTGGCCATTACGTATTTGGTGTCAATGCAGCAACTCTATAAACTTATTTATTAAATTAGTGTTAAAATGGATTCACTCAAATCCATATATACATGAAGTCTCAAATCTGGATATATGCGAGTTCAACACTATAATATAGACAGAATTAGCTAAGAATGATGGATTTAAGAAATTGGGACCTCAATATTTTGACTGACCCTGTATTGTGGTTTGTATCTTTAATGAACAAACTGCATGAAATAATAATCATTATGCCAAATGAAAATAAAACTAGTTTCTTTGTTATTTATAAAAGTATATAAGTAGTAATTACGCACATTTGAGGGTATAGTGCCAATCTGAATTCAAAGCACTTTGAAATCTTTATCGTCTATGATGATAGAAATAAGACAATCAACAACAACAGGTAAATTGAGCTCAAAAGGCCTTTACATTAAAAAGAGAACAAATGCAGATACGACGTTCTTGCAGTCACGTTACGAAATGTATAAAGAAATGTAGCGCCATCTCTGAACACACATTGCTATTTCGACGCTAAGGATCAACGCTCATATTTTCATAAACATCATCATGTTTCCCCGCGTTATTTCGGATACTTGTGCATACTTTGAAGTCACAAGATGTATGACGACTTTTGTATCTGTCTCATATCGTGATGAAGCATAGTCCTTTTTATTTATCATCATCACTATTTTGTTTAATAGTCGGCAATATTGTATCACCAAATTTTAATTTAGATGAGTTTTCTATATAGAAGCATCGCTATGCATAAACACACACGGACATTCTTGGTGTGGATATTCTTCATCCTGGCATCACAAACGTTCCTACACGCAAATAGCAATACCACAAATTTTACTGAGCGCGCTTGCGAGACTCATTTCAAGCCCGGCGATATAATGATCGGAGGGATATTCAACATCTACGGAATGACGAATACGCCGTGCGACGGCGATTTCAAAAAGGAAGCCATCAGTCAATTGGAGAGTATGGCTTACGCGGTGGATTTGATTAACAAACGAGATGATGTACTACCGAACGTAACTCTTGGGTACGAGATACGGAATGATTGTGGAAGCGAGGATATTGCCCTGTGGACTATGCTTACTATGACTGGTCCATCCCGGAAGGCAGACTACTCGGCCACGTGTCCAAATCATGTACGCGGGAAAGCCGACAAAGTGTTAGCAGTTATCGGTACGGGGAGCAGTGCGACGAGCCTGTTTGCCGCAAAAGTTGGAAGACTTTATGCCGTGCCTATCATTTCGTATTACGCCACGAGTGACGAGCTCAGTGATACGGGAAGATTTCCATTTTTTTTTCGGACCATACCTCCAAATAGGTTTCAAGTTGGCGCGATTATCGATCTGTTGGATCACTTCAACTGGAGATATATCGCGCTCTTTTACTCCATTGATTCGTACGGGATTCACGGTGCGCGCCAAATTAGATCATTGGCCGAAAAGCGTGGTATATGCATCGCCATTAATATGCCCGTATCCGGCGAATCTTCTGATAGTGAAATCAGTGAGATCAGAGGTAACTTGAAGGAAAGCGACAAAGTTTCCGTGATTGTGCTCTTCGCCGATATATTGCCAGCCTTAGCCGTCCATCGTGCAATCAAAGGCATGAACAAATCCTATACATTTATAGGCAGTGATGGTTGGGGTCCCGACACGGATGATTCAGATGACATTTCACCTGGTTTATATGGACTATACATTCGATTCAGCAGTGTATCGAATTCGATCTTCCAAGACTACTATAATCGATTACCATTATATACAGACCACGCCAGTCAATGGTATATAGACTATCTAAACCAGTTGAATACCCATAATTGCACTGGAGAGGACATATGCCGAAATCCCACACCGCACGATGTATCTGAGCAAGTCATCGATGGGGTTATGGCAATAGCCTACGCCCTTAATGCGAGCATTCACGATACATGTGACTATAACGGACCGTGTGCTGACGCACTCAATGGATGGAACACTAAGGAGAACCTTCATCGCGTCTCGTTTACGCCACCCGGTTCTAATAGATCCTTCCAATTTGATAACAACGGCGAAGTATCCGGTAAATATGAACTGCAAAACTGGCAGTTTAACGATGGCGTCCACGAGATGGTGACTATTGGATTTTGGAACCAAGATAATGCTGTAACGCCTCTAAGTCTGACAGAGAAATTGATACAATGGGGAACGCGTGATGGAAAAGTACCAACATCTCTGTGTAGCGAAGACTGCAAACCTGGCTACGTTAGAGTTCCCATTGAGAAGAAATGTTGCTTTGGTTGTCAACGTTGTCCTGACTTTGCTATCGTTGTTACCCGAAATGAAACATCTTCGGCAATATGTCTTGAATGCCCAATTACCCACTGGCCCGATGACAATTTCAAAAAATGCTTACAGATCAAGCCGACTTACATAGACTCACAGAGTATGGTGTATATAGTTTCATCTACCGTTGCAGGAGGTGGGCTGATTCTTACCGCGATCGCAGCAGTCGGACTTTGCTATTATTCACAGCATTCGCTCATCAAAGCGAGCAGTCGGGAGCTTAGTTGCATTAACATCATTGGGTTGGCTTTCTCCTGTTTAGTTGTCCTTATAATTCTTCTCCGACCTTCAACTGTAACTTGTATTGTTGTAGACGTATGCATCTCAACGTGTGTCTGCATGACGTCCGTGCCAATGTTGTTGAAGGTTAATCGGATCTGGAGAATTTTCAATGCCACTGAAGGATTGCGACGTCTTTATACCAGTCCAGGACATCAGCTCTCCATTGCAGCAACGCTTATAATAGTAGAGGTGCGTCATTTGTAAATAATTATTTTATATAACATTTTCATTGGTATAATTCTCCTCATTTGTGTTGTCCTGTGTTGTCTTGGTTTGTCTTGGATTGTCTGGTTTTGTCTTTGTTCCTCAACTCTTGATAATTGATTGCCACGCGTTTTCGGCCGGCTCATCGCAATCAAACTGTTCAGTTTTCTGCGAATAATTTAACATCCTCTATTCCTCTTTCCTCATGTTCCTTCAACCTTCACCTCGACTATTTGTTTGTAAATAATCGTTCATCGTCCATTTCTATTTCATTGAGCCATTTGTTTGATAAGTAATACAATAATTCCTGATTATCTAATACTGTACATCAAGAGCTTTTCTGTATGATACATCTATCACAAGTACATTTTGTTGTCTTCACTAGTTATATCATTGGATTATGTCTTTCCTAATTGAACTTGCAGGTCCTGCTATCATGTTCTTCAATTTTCGTTGCCTCGTCAAAGCCATCAATCATGTTCCCAGTACAACGGAAACCATACCTGGAAATCTACTGCCAGTTAAGCCACGGATTTCTTGCGTCGTGCGCCTACAACATAATGATCATTATTGCGTGCTGTTATTTCGCCTTCAGAGCGCGAAAGGTTCCGAGCAATTACAATGAGTCCAAGTTCATCGGTATCAGTGTGTATTCGACAGTGATAGTGTATCTGGCTGCCGTATCGGTCTACACCACAGCCATTGATGTTGCACAGAAGATACTGCCTTTAATAGTTGCGTTACTTTTTAACACCTATCTTACCCTTGCGTGCTTATACTTGCCCAAGATTTACGCCATTCATTTTGCTAGTGATGACGCGCAACAATCTTGGCGCACCCGTGAGCTTGGAAGTACCCTGCAGGCGTCTACCTATGAGAAATCAGCTACAGAGCTGACTACTGCAACAACTGCTGTAGCAGCGAATGCTCCTCAGAGTTCTATCTAACGAAGGTTAAGCTCTTTTCATGCTTAGCATCTGTTTGGCGGTTTGGCGGTTTGGTGGTTAAGTTGTTTCCCGATGACGAGTTTTATGTCTTATACAGGGTGTCCAAAAATACAAATATCTGAATTGAACACGAAACCGAAAAATAAACTCTAATTGGTTTGCTACAATTTGAAGAAAACCGCATTTGATTCGATTCAGCAATTACCGAGAAATTGCATATTATACAGAATTTAGTTTACGCGGGTTGAGATTGCCGTTACTCTTTTTACCTTAAGTTTACCTTCATTTGGTTTTCAATACTAATTTGACCTTATAATGTGCAAACATGATTGCAATCTATAATTTTTAATCAAGTTAAAACTGAAGAAAAAACCCTCGATAACTTTTATGTGCGAGTGCGATATTATATTGAGCTTGGTTAAGGGGGAATTATATGTTGAGAGGTTTTATATTATGGATTTATTTTTTTTGGCTTAACATTTTTTAGTTTTGAAGATATTGACCAAAAAGTGCCAAAACTTTGATTTTTTAAAATCTCAAATTGTACTTTTGACCATCATAATTACATGATTCCTCTTGTCAAATGAACCGACAGTGCCAATCTCAACCGACATGACGTCAACATCCCCCTCTGGTTACGCCACTGGCACGAAGAGTTATACTATAGGCTGCGCCATCAATTTTGATAACAAACTGATATTTGTACATTTTTACAATTGTATTACATGTATGAACTAAGGATTAAGACAAATCAGCCCTCTTTGTAAAACAAAACGTCAAATCAAATATTCTGATCTACGGCTGTAGATCAGAATTTCACACTATAGATGGTCCCGGTCCAGGCTGACACGGGGAGTTATACCAATATGTCCTTTGAAGTTGGTAAAATTAAAGCCTAGGTGGACATCCTTGCCAACTTAGGTGGTTGATTGACCTTGACCTAGAATTAGAGTGGAAGGTCACATGTGTTTCAAAATGTATGCTCCCCAGATATAGCTCTATAAACAGACATAATATAAATATGTTGCGCATAAAGGCTACATTTTTGATTTTGTGAGTGGTAACCGCAAAAAAATGACCATCATTTCACTTGAATCTGGGTTTTCCCTTTTGAAGGGAATTTGTATTAGGTAGTCTGTAGGAGAGACCTTATGGCTGCATCCTTCGTGTGTGTATGGCTGCATCCTTCGTGTGTGGGGTTGTGCCAGTCAGTCAGTCTGTGAGTCAAACATTTAGTAGGCAATGCATATTTTTGTTTTCTCCATTTCATTTTCAATCAAAGTCCACTCAACAGTGACAAAACTGGGTACAAACATGCAACATGCCAACGTGGACAGGTTCTTGGATGTGCTAATTACTTAATTGTTAAAGGTGTATTGTAAAGTCAATTACAAAAGGAAGTCTGAGGTAAGGTAATTACTAGATTGCCAAACAGGGGCGTTAACTCATTTAGATAATTTTTTTATTTTAAAAATCATCATAAACAAAATATAGCTATAGAAATCAGCTGATAGCAAACCAAAGCCTATAATACGCAAACAATGTACTATAATAAATCAAGCAATTAGGAACATGGAGAAGTGAGTATATGCTAGTATTATTAGCAATTACGAAGTGAGCATACAAAAACTAAATATGAATTTGATGATTTTAAGTGAATAATGATATTGTGATTGATGATTAGCATTCAACCGTTGACAGTTTATATCGTGTAAGCAATTAGGCAATTAGGAATTCTAGTTTGTATTTTGGGAAATAGTATAATTATAATTATGTGATTGATCATCCTAAAGTATTACAAGCATTATTAAAAATTCGGTACAAATTGCTTTTCTGAACTGGTTTTAAAGGCAAGTGTCGGTGACGACGATTTATTGATAACATTTGATTTTCCATCGGACAGTGCTCCAGAACCGTGTCTCAATATTTTTGCAGCCAATCGTTATACCGTATTATGAATAACTGGTCCAATTCCGAAGAAATGGTTTTTGTTCTGCTACAAAGGATGGCAGTGTCTCAGAAGGTTATTTATTTTATTTAACTTGGCGTGTACTTTAGATCCCAGATTCCGGACTGGGGAAAGTGTAGTTTAGGTCTAAGATTTAATGGACTGTACTAGTATTGTCCGATACTACAACACCTATTATCGTTCGATACTGGTACAAAGTCAGTGTTCCAGTATCAGCCGATAATATAAAATTTACCAGTATTGGGCGATACTGGAACAAAATCATATACCTTCAATACTGGGAAAAATTACACTGGTAGTACCAGTATCGCCCGATACTGGAACCCGATACTGGAACAGGGACATTGTACTAATATCCAGCGATACTGGCAAATAGTATGTTCCAGTATCAAGCGATACTGGTATACCAGTATCTGATGGGACCTAAAGTACACTTTTCCACTTTTCTAAAAATGTCATCGGTATTTTAAAGGGACATGAAGAGATGTGCTGGAGGCTGTGCCCTCAATTTGGATAAAAACTGAGATTTGTAAATGTTTACAATTATATGAAATATTACAAAAGCATGAAAAGATAACATAATCTACATAATCAGGTTTTCTTTAATTAAATAAACTTTTACTCACCTTTTCTCGTCGCTGTTTTCGAACTTCCGATTCCGACAAATTGTCGGGTCATGCCTATAGGTAGTGGAGTAGCTACCGGAAGGGGGAAAATCCCCCCATGCAGAAAAATCCCTTTGTGCCCCCGCCCCCAAGGACCATTTTTCGAGCGCGTTGTGTAAAACGTGCGCCCCCCCCCCCCGCTCTCAAATTTTCTGAGCTGACAGCAACAACATTTAGCGCATCATTTTACGAAACCTTTGGAAATCTTGCCCCCCCCCCTCCCCTGGAAAAAAATCCTAGCTAGCCACTGCCTATAGGCCTGCAAATTATTCTTTTGTGTGGACTTTCAGTGTATGACACTCAACAGGACAAACCACCCTGGCTCGTAAAAAGACCATTTCTGAATACAGCGCGGTAAGTTCCTCTTCTTAATTTTCTGTGATGGCTAATGTTTAAAACCGGCCGTGATTTGCGTGATAAGACTATCACGAACCAGGATAGCAACGTCTTTTAATTATGTACGAAAATGCGACTTTCGTACTTGTTTTGAACGAACAAACCTACCGTAAAAGAGAAGGGAACTTATAATGTTATATTTTCCATGGTTGTTTTAAAATATAGTAGCCTCACGCCTGCTATTTCCGCACATGTATCTTCAGTAGGGTTTTTTCATGCTCTATAACCCCCACTTTTGCCCATCTTTTTTCCATTTCCTTTTTCCCTTCTTATTTTTCCTTTTTTGTCACTATTTTTGTCTCCGTTTTCCCCTTTCCGATTTCTTTTTTCCCTTCTCATTTTGTCTTTTTTGTCTCCATTTTTGTCTCCTTTCCTTTTTTTTTGATATCCGCTATAGGCCTATATTAATAGCACAATATGTCCAGCGGTCATTGAAGAGAGATTTACATTAAGCAACAATTCTGGAATGTTTTGCCTCAGAACAACTTGTTTTTGTGTGTATTTTCCTTTTTGGATGTCTACACCTGGATTCAAGATGAGTATAGCTTATAGTGAGGTATTCAAAGTGGCAATTACAGAGATTGGTGAGAACTTTAAGTTATTCTCACATAAGTTTAAAACAGTTTGTATCATGGTATATATTCACCAGCTTATAGAGGCGTACTCTACAGACTGCAGTCAAACATGTTCGGCATGGTCGTTGGATCGGATATTCGAAAATTCCCAAGATGTTTATGTTGGAGCAAGTTTTATTTGGAAGTCTATCTCTCTAAATGTAGGGATTTAGTGTTATAATATTGTTCTAGATTATACAACTCATGTTAATTCTTTATTCTGTTTGTGAATTGAGAATTCATTTATTATAGTGCATTTAGTTTTTCGTCATCAAGAACATTTGGTGTTCCATACGGTTTTCGCTATCGACGACATTTTGTCAAGTGTAATATTATTTTGCATTTTTTTGCAGTTATCCGGACACAATACACACATTTTCCTACTTGATGCCTTTATTAAGCATTCTAGCACTGTAATTTTAGTACTACTGTTTTTTCGTTACATTTCCCGTTCTTTAATCTTCATGGGGGGTAGGCTCTGAGCTACTGCGGTAAAGCAACCCCTATCAGTTGTTATATCAGTGTATTATTTTCTTCTTTTTCTTTTCAGGGCAAGCGCGTTTGAAAATATTTTAATCGCGTTAGAGCACAGCGATCTTAGCGATTGAAAGGAAGTGTCCCGCAAGCATAAAATTGTGCATTAGCCTATATGTTAGAAAAATAACTATCGAGCCCAACTTTTGTAATTATACAGAACAAAACACCACACTTATGACAAAAACAAATAAAAACCACAATCTCTCAACATGCACTTTTTAAAATTCGCGGCGATCGAAAGTCCCGGTGTCGATGAAGTCATAGGTATACAATGCACATGCGCAAATTTGAGCACCTATACCCATGACGTCATTGACACCGGGACTTTCGATCGCCGCGAATTTTAAAAAGGGCATGTTGAGTGATGGCAGTTTTTTTTCGATTTTGTGACTAATATGATGTTTTGTTCTTTATAATTACGTAATTTCGGCTCGATCATTCTTTTTCTAACAAATAATGCTCAATGTTGTGCTTGCGAGGCACAGGACTGTTAAAGTTGGGATGAATGCATTCATAAAACTGTATAAATCGAATATCGATTATGCATCGGAGTGGTGTATTGAGATATCAGTTGGCTCACTTCACGTCTTTACGCTGGCTCAGCTTAATACTGTAACATTTTCAGCATAATATGTTTATTGAAAATTTGAATCAGATTGTACTTTTAAAGTAGGCCTACAGGAGATCATCCAAGTTGAGGTATTGTATCACCTTTCCAGGTATTTGATTGTTCGAATTAACGATATTGTATACCAGGCGGGTAAGTGACAGAAATTTCTTTTGTCTTTTTGAGAATAGGCCTAGTATCAATTTACTAGGCCTTCCACTCCGTAACACCAGGCTCTGAGCTACTGCGGTAAGGCAACCCCCTGTTATCAGTTGTTATATCAGTGAATGGGACATTCCACAAAAATGGGATTATTTCAACTTTGGAAACTGAAGATTTTTTTGTTGTTTCAAATCTGCTTACTTTGATTATTTTTGATGACCCCAAAAAAATTACTAAAATAATGATATTTGCGAACACCACCACTGCTCACATTTCTACGCACGAAACCTTATAATTCCGGTCACTTTATATGTTTTTTCACTCGGTAAACAGCGTTATCTAGTGTCATATTACATTGATAGTGTCATTACATCACTAACTTAGTCCGAATATGATAAAAAAAATATTGTTTTTTTGTCGTTGAAAGGTCTCACCGTAACAATATTTGACAAGCTATATGCGACAGAAGAATGAATTTCATTTAGTAGCCTCAACAAATCCCTTGCTATGATTCAACGCTTTTGACAGCTATGCGCTTTCATTTACGAGTTGTACCTTTTTCCATAACTTGTTTTGTCAAGTTAAGTCAAGTAAAAGAATATTTCCCTTTCTCTAATGTATCAATTGTTATATTTTCTTTAAGCCCAACATTGAAATTGTATGTCATTAGATAAATATAACTTTATTTGCTATTTTAATGGTATTATACTTGAATAACACCGTTCACGTGTATGATTTAAGCCCATCGCCACTTCGTCCAATGCCAGTTCATCCATTAGCCAGTTCGAAAAAATATGAAACAACAAATAGAAGCAAGCAACTTCTTTACATTGAGATCGGGCATCGTGACCGTACCGGTCCACTTTTCAAATAACGGGAGGGTAACAAAGGTAACTGCTTTCGGACTCAAATCATAAATTGCTCATAATGTTTAAAAATCAACCAAAGGCACGTGCCCGACACTATCTTTGTCGTGGCAAAACTTATTGATTTTTGTTGTTGTTGATTTTATTAGGTACTCAAAACATCATATAGAGAAAACATCTAAACATACAAACATGTAAAAGATTGCACAAACTTATTTAAAACATATAGACATAATAAAATATGAGCAAAAGTACCAAGGATAGCCCAAAAAGGTTTGAGCACAAAGCTTATTTCCATTGGGGTCCTTACCAAGCATAGAAAGGCAGAAAAACCAGGAAAACAAAACAAAAACAAATGAAAGGTACGAAAGAAGCACAAACGCCAAACGAAAACAAGGACAAAACAAATAAAAACAGGGCAGGAGCACAAGGTGAGACCAGCTCAAAAATCAATTGAATCATAACTCGCCAAGTGTCTTTTAACTAATTGTTTGAATAAATATTGGTGTTCGTGATCTCGCTCGGCAATGAGTTCCGGTGATGAATAGCAGTATTATAAAAAGTAAATCTAGCTTGACCCTTTGAAGAAGGAACAACAAAGTTGAATGGGCTACACCTGGTACTATATTTATGCAAAGATTACACTCTAGTAAAATACAATTTCATATAAGCAGGAGACAAATCATGAAAAATCTTAAAAACATGGTTAAGTTTAAGTTGCACAACCCTATCCTGACTTGATAACATCCCTACCATGTCCAACTCTTTTTAACCAATATGGGTACGCGGTCCCACACCCAAAATAAAACGGACAATTTTGTTCTGCAAGGTTTGAAATCGGTTTTGGAATTTTTGAGAAATAGCTGAATACCAGGAAGAGCATGCATAATCAAAATAACACATAATCAATGCTGAACACAGTGTCTTGCGGGTTTTTAAATTTAAACAATCAGCGTACCTGTATAAGAATTTGAGTCTCCCGCTGGCCTTTTTGATGACATTTAAAGCAATCGAATCCCCTGAAAGAGTATTGTCAAGGGTGACCCCTAAATATTTGACAGATGAAGAGGTGTTAATCATATTACCATTACAAATGACAGAAAAATTATCCACAGAATTTAGCTTCCTCCTTGTACCAAATAAAATAGCCTCTGTCTTACCAAGATGAAGAGAGAGCTTGTTATCAATCAGCCATTGTCTGCAATTTTCTAACTTATTGGAGGATGTGTTGTTAAAGCAAACAACACTGAATTTCTAAACTTTTAATTCCTATTTTATCTTATCTCACAAAATATATTAGGCCTATGTTGATGATTCTATGTCAAACGGTAAATGCTTCCGATTGAAATAACTCTCATTAAGCCAGTTCGCTTCTTGATTCATCGTAAGATAAATAGACCTACTGCCATAATTATACACATCAAACCTCATATAAGTTTAATATGAGCCATACATGTTCAAAGTCTAGAACATTCAATGCCGCGTGTCTTTTAGTCCAAAACGGAATAAAGCACATTAGGCCTACACAACATTCAGCAAGACACTTAATTGTCAGATTTTAATAAGATATACTTTCCTAGTTTGGAAATGTATCATTTTAAATGTCGGATAAAGAGCTAGCGTTTATCGAGTTTCAATCGGAAGCATTACCAGTTTGATCTGTATGTATGATTTTACCGACAACTTTCTTCAAACGATTTGCCAATACCACTGACATGATTTTGTAATCAGTGTTCAATAGACTTATTGGGCGCCAGTTATTTAATTGCAGTTTATCGCCTTTTTTGTAAGTTAAACTGATAATTGCTCTTCTTTGAGTGCGTGACATGTGACCTTTTTCGAAGCAGCAATTTAATGAGTTAACCACTAAGCTACTTTGAAATTTAATAAAATAAAATATATAAAACCCTTTAATTCCCCCGAATGATAGTCAAGGGGGCGGGGTGCATGGCCCCTTCTATAGACACGCCACTGCTCATGCCATGTCTATCTGTCAATTACTAGGTTAATAAGGGGTGCCCCCTCCAAGCTAGATTAGATCAGCCAGCCCCACCCCCATTTGGACACGCCACTGATATCCCAAGTGGGAGTGCAACTAGGCCTTCCAATATACCGATTGACTGCTGTTTTCCTTTCCTTTCTTTTCTTTTCCTTCTCCCCTTCTTTATTTTTATTTTTTCCCCCATCCTTCTTTAGGGTGGCTACCCCCCCCCCCCTCCCTGTGGCACGGCCGCCGCTGCTATCTCTCAAAAGAATCACTCATGCATCCCATACCATGATCACTTTCATTACCTGACCGACCCTCGTATGTTACGTGTATGTTCCAAATAAAAACTAAATGGCAGTTGAGCTTTGTAACTATTTTAACAAATTACGTCTCTTGTTCCGGTAAATTATATATCATTTTGATTGAAAAGTATCCGTAAGATGATTTCCAATATACACAAATTGATTATAAATTAGTTTGAATGAATGAAAGAACCACAAATTTATTTTCCGGAATTAGAAATTGATAGTTAAATATAAGAATGTTGACTGCACCAATATTAACAAATCTGTTCTCTTGTTTGAGTTGTCATTTGATGATATTCAATATACACAAAATTGATTATAAAATGAGTTTGAAAAAATGAAAACACAGATTAATTTTCCGGAATTAGCAATTGAAAGTTAAATTGAAAATGTATAAGGACTCATTAAGAATGTTGACTGCACCAATATTAACAGATCTGTTCTCTTGTTTGAGTTGTCAATTGAGAATTGAAGGACTCATGAATGTTGACTGAACCAATATTATCAGATCTGTTCTCTTGTTTGAGTTGTCAGTGAATAGAATTTACTTCCATCATACATAGTTAAATGAAATAAAATAAAATGAAATAATTATGAACAATAACTGGGCAAATCAACTTAGAAGCTGTACTATGCGGGTCCTGTCTTTGTCTCATAAAAACCGATGAAACCGATGGACTTAAACGGACACGAAGAGATGTGCTGGAGGCTGCGCCCTCAATTTGAAAAAAAACCCCTGAGATTTGTACTACAATTGTATTACATCATACATGTATGAATTTACACCTGTAAAGATTAAGAAAAATCAGCCCTCTTTGTACAGCAAAACGTCAATCAAATATTCTGATCTTACGGTTCAGATCAGAATTTCACACTATAGTTGGGGAGTATAAGGGTCCACTGGTCACGGTCTAGGCTAAAAACACAGGGAGTTATATACCAAAATGTTCTTTGAAGTTGGTGAAATTAAAACCTAGGTGGAAATCCTTGCCAACTTGGGTGGATGATTGACCTTGACCTTGATTTAGAATGGAAGGTCACATGTGTTTCAGCGTGTTTCGAAACCATGTGTGCTCCCCAGATATAGCTCTATAAACAGTCAATATAAATATGTTGGATGTACAGGCTGCATTTGTGATTTCATGAGTGGTAACAGCAAAAAATGACCATCATTAATGTTCATCTTGAATTCTGAAGTAATAATAAGATAAGCTTTAAAATGATCTAGAATGGAGACTCTAACCCTATGAGAACATACTTTTTTACATCACCGTAAAAAAAGAAAAAAGTTTTTTTCTGGTGAACACAAAATCAAATACTTACCCTAGTTAGGGGCCATATCCAAACTCTCAAGTGATTTTATAGCGTTTTTATACCGATTTTACCCCGGTATTAAAACGGTATTTTTTTCTATTGTTAAAAGCATCGGAAAAAGATCGGTTATTAACTAGAGCACTGGTCAGCTTAATAACACAACCTTCCTCGCGCTTTCATCTGTCTGCTTCACTAATTGAGCCATCGAGAGTACTACAATAGTTCTATTGTTAACGCCAGATAAATTGCGAAACAAGTTTAAAACATCAATCAAAATTTTGCGTCACAATGCGGACGCGAAAAAAAGAACCACGACCCCAAACCTTGCGTGTACACTTGAAGGGTAATAATAATGAAATACATTTACGACAATGAACTTTATTCGGAGCGCGAGTGTTTTCGCCCTGCTCATACAGAACAATATTTTGAACATCATGAGTGCCTGAAATTCGAAAATAACCTATTGATAGAACGTTGAACATAAATAAATAATAGGCCTAAAGTTATTGCCGTATCGATCAACTGTATGATGCTATTAAAGGGATCAAATATTTCGTTATTGCGAAGACATGTGCATAATGCGTACAATTTAAGACAAATATTATTAAGTGGAGCCGGCGATGGGCAACTGACGTTAGGCCCCTTGCAATTAAATGTGAGTTTACTGTTGCGTTTTTGAAAAGCAAGACGAGGTGACTATTTAATATTAATATTGTAATATTTTGGGGTAAAGTCACCTGATTTAATATTGTCGGCGTTGTTAACTGTTATCCAAGGTACGAATACAATTCAAATGCTGTTAATTATGTCCTACCACCACTTTGCATTTTGTTCCTTTTATAAAGGAGTCTACTCATAATTATTTGCATCCCTAATTAATTAATTATTCATTAATTATTATTAATTAATTAATTAATTAATTAATTAATTAATTAATTAATTAATTAATTAATTTTTCATGAATTATGCAAATAATGCGTTACTTACTTACTTAATTAGCTAATTAGTTAGTTAATTAATCATTTTAAATTGCAGCTAGTCTTAGTTCTTTTAATAGCGTATAAACGGGGCTTGCTGGGCCGCTAGATAGTCGTAGTCTCATCCCGAGTCTCATGACTACCTGATTTGCGACGTGTTGGATAGGGAATCCCATCTTTAAAATTCTACGAGCTAGCGTAACAAATTTCTTTTTACAAACATCGATCGAATATCTCATTATATTCAAAATAGGGATGCAATCGGCGGTAAACTTCAAAGACTTAGTCTCATTTCGAGTCTCATGACTACCTGATTTGCCTGATTTGCCTGATTTGCGACGTGTTGTATAGGGAATCCCGCCATAGATGGCGATCGTAAACAAACCTGAAATATTACCCAGAATGCACTAGGAAACTCCAAAGAAGTTCGGCCATTCGGGGTATACACCACCAATGCACTCCCCATAGACGCTACGTGCAAAGTAGGGGTCAAACAATCGGCTCTAACTGGAGTTATCCCATACATCCTTATATGACATTTACAGAGATTATTCCTAAGGGATGTCCGCAAAACATATCAAAAGGAAATAGCAAAGTGTCGGACTAGATTTTTCAATATTATGCGATGAATTTGATGTAGCGATTTCGGCCCTTTATTTACGCCCCAAAACCCAGGACGGACCTTCCGCCGATTTCAGTCGTTAAAAACTTTAAAATGTTCAAACTAGTGCGATTTATTTGGAAATATGTACTGTGCACACTCATAAAAATGTGTAATACCCAAAACTAATAGATATAATTGAAAAAAGTATGTCAAAATCTCGCAATTTGTACCGCAAAAAGGAACTATTGCTGTGATAAACTTTTACCGGACGTGCTATCCCATAGTGCATTGGTGGTGTATACCCTTCGGCGGTTTTGATGTGACGTCATGCGCTGAAGCGATTGCGCAGTAATCAATTGCCGTGCCTACGAATATGCTTCAAATGTACACATTTCAATACAAAGCGACAGTGGAAAGTTTCGTGCAGAGTTTTTTACTTCCCAGAAATGTTTTCCCAACCCGGAAGTATTGCAATGCGGCTCATCGGCTAATTTTATCGTCAGAAAAGTGTTTAAAAGCTTATGAAAAAGCTGTAAACAATGAAATAATTAAATATTTTTAAAATATTACATATATCACGCGGGTGACTTTTGGACGCGCGCGGGCAACAGTAAACTCACATTTAATTGGGGCCTATGAATATTTAAACGATAGCTGGTTGTCGATAAGAGGATCAGACAATCAATATAAAGAGTGTGACATACATTATAAATGATCATCTATTGTAATTTCTTCCGCTCATAATATACATCCACTCAAAGCACCTATATATTCGATGGTTTTTTGTTAATGAGTACTAATGAAGCGTTGCCTGGAAACGCATAAGCACAAACTGACACGCTTCATTATATCATCGAAACTTCTTTGATTAGAAAAGGAAATTGAGTCAGGAAATTGGCAACATTTTACACACTGCCATATACTTGTATATACAAAAACTGCCATATACTTTTAAACACAAAAACGCTCAGCTGATATAAGGCATTTTAAAAACAATTAGAAATAATTATTTTGAAACAAATATGCTGCATAAACTTCTCAAATGTGTTTTAGGATTTATGTTTAAAAAAGATGGGGTTAGAAATGCTGAACGATTAATTTCTTATGTATTTTACTGTTATTCACCGTGCTATATAATTATAAGGAAATTAATTTAAAAATTAATAAAAAGAGAACGCATCACTCGATTTTGATGATTCTTTCATTAAATATTGTGATGATTCATTCTTCAACTAAAAAATAACAAAATTTTATAAGTAAGTGTCTAATTAATCTGCAAAAGCGCCCTCATGTGTTTCAAAATGTTAACGGCCTGTATCTCAAAACAAAAAGCGAAAAGGCGAAACTGGCAACACTGGAACACGGATAACTCAAAAATGCATTGTTTGATTGTAATGAATTTTGCATAGATGTTAAGAAGAATATTGTCTATAAGATAATGAAGAGGTTTTCTTTATAATTCTCGTTTTTAAATTACGGTGTGAAATCCCCTGATTGGCTGCGGCCTGGTTACCATGGCAACCAATCAAACATTCCGGAGACATTACCTTGTGCGTATTGTTCCCATGCACCTATCCTCCGAATATGACCCCATTTGGTTATATAAATTTGGAGTTATCCGTGTTCCCGTTCCAATGAGAGGCCTTGCTCGGTTACCATGGCAACCAGAGCGAGACCGAAAGAGTTTTCTCAAAATTATGCATCATGGGCTACAATATGGTATACAACACTTATCAGCTGATAGTCGGGAAAGTTGTGTAAAATTGTTGTGTAACATAGGCTGATTCTGACTCAACCCCCTTAAGATATAATTTGTTGTTGAATCTCTGATATTTAAACGACATCTCATGCGAAATATTGAGATGTTATGACTTAACAGTATCGCACAAACATATTCATAATAATTAATTAAGTACGCACTTGTTACGTTATATCGCAAGAGGTGTTTAAAGAGATGTGGTATTATGTTCTTCTCTCAAATCAAGTTAGTTCAAAATGATAACAGCTATTTTGTTAAAATTATCTCAATATTGATTGATACGTCTTTTATTGGCTCGAGAACGATTACAATATGACATAGCATTGTACATCAAACAAATGCATAACAATCAAGCAGTGTGAATGATGAATTGTGTGTAAATACAGACCCTCTTTACATGAAGATTGTCTTTCTCTCATATCAAATTAATTAAAATAATGTTTTCATAACTTTTGATGGCACTAATTCCAATAAATGCAGGATTTTTATCGTACGTGTCATGTGTGTATAGTCTGGAACTGGAATCAACATGTCCGCCTCTTCTTTCAACATGTTCAACTTGCGCCCCATTCAGCAACAACTTTTACTTTCATAGAGGTCCCTTAGACAATGTTGGAACATATTGAATTTCACAGGATTTGAGCCAAAGCGCATATCTGTCGTTTGGAGTAACCTATTTGAATGAAATAAAATTAAGGTTATAGCTAACAATGTGTCCTTAAGGTATTCATCTTTGTATTTGCACTGGTTTAAGAAATCGGGACCTCAATATTTTGACTCACCCTGTATTGTGGTATGTATCTTTAATGAACAAACTGCATGAAATAATAATCATTACGCCAAATGAAAATAAAAACTAGTTTCTTTGTTATTTATAAAAGTATATAAGTAGTAATTACGCACATTTGAGGGTATGGTACCAATCTGAATTTAAAGCACTTTGACATTTTTATTGTGTATGATGATAGAAATAAGACAATGCACACCAACAGGGTCATTGAGCTCAAAAGGCCTTTACATTTAATAGGAGAACAAATGCAGATGCGACCTTTTTGCCGTCACGTTACTAAATTCATAAAGAAATATAGCGCCATCTCGTCATATTGCTATTTCGACGCTAAGCATCAATGCTCATATTTTCATTAATATCATATTTCCCAGCATTATTTCGGATCCTTGTGCATACTTTGAAGTCACAAGATGTATGACGACTTCTGCATCTGTCTCATATCGTGATGAAGCGTAGTCCTTTTTATTGATCATCATCATTATTTTGTTTAATAGTCTGCAATATTATTGTATCACCAAATTTAGATGCGTTTTCTATATAGAAGCATCGCTATGTATAAACACACACGGAAATTCTTGGTGTGGATATTCTTCATCCTGGCATCACAAACGTTCCTACACGCAAATAGCAACACCACAAATTTTACTGAGCGCGCTTGCGAGACTCATTTCAAGCCCGGCGATATAATGATCGGAGGGATGTTTAGCATCTACGGAATGACGAATACGCCGTGCGACGGGGATTTCAACGAGTTTGCCATCAGTCTATTGGAGAGTATGACTTACGCGGTGGATTTGATTAACAAACGAGATGATGTACTGGCGAACTTAACTCTTGGGTACGAGATACGGAATGATTGTGGAAGCGAGGATATTGCCCTGTGGACTATGCTTACTATGACTGGTCCATCCCGAATGGCAGACTACGCGGCCACGTGTCCAAATCATTCTCGCGAGAAAGCCGATCAAGTGTTAGCAGTTATCGGTACGGATAGGAGTGCGACGAGCCTGTTAGCCGCCAAAGTTGGCAGACTTTATGCCGTGCCTATCATTTCGTATTACGCAACGAGTGACGAGTTCAGTGATACGGGAAGATTTCCATTTTTTTTTCGGACCGTACCTCCCGATAAGTTTCAAGTTGGCGCGATTATTGATCTGTTGGATCACTACAACTGGAGATATATCGCGCTCTTTTACTCCATAGATTCGTACGGGATTCACGGCGCGCGCCAAATTAGATCATTGGCCGAAAAGCGGGACATATGCATCCCCATAAACATGCCCGTGTCCGGCGAACCTTCTGATAGTGAAATCAGTGAGATCAGAGGAAGGTTGAAGGAAAGCGACAAAGTTTCCGTGATTGTACTCTTCGCCGATACATTGCCAGCCTTAGCCGTCCATCGTGCAATCAAAGGCATGAACAAATCCTATACATTTATAGGCAGTGATGGTTGGGGTCCCGACAAAAATGATTTTGATGATATTTCACCTGGTTTATATGGACTATACATTCAATTCAGCAGTGTATCCAAGTCGATTTTCCAAGACTACTATAACCGATTACCATTAGATACAGACCACGCCAGTCAATGGTATAGGGACTATCTAAACCAGTTGAATATTCATAATTGCACTGGAGAGGACACATGCCGAAATCCCACACCGCACAATGTGTCTGAGCAAGTCATCGATGGGGTTATGGCAATAGCCTACGCACTTGATGCAAGCATTCACGATACATGTGACAATAACGGACGGTGTGCTGACGCACTCAATGGAAGAAACACTAAAGAGAACCTTCATCGCGTCTCGTTTACGCCACCCGGTTCTAACAGATCCTTCCAATTTGATAACAACGGCGAAGTATCCGGTAAATATAAACTGCAAAACTGGCAGTTTAACGATGGCGTCCACGAGATGGTGACTGTTGGACTTTGGGACCAATCTAATGCTGTAACGCCTCTAAGTCTGACAGAGAAATTGATACAATGGGGAACGCGTAATGGAAAAGTACCAAGATCTCTGTGCATCGAAGACTGCAAACCTGGCTACGTTAGAGTTCCCATTGAGAAGAATTGTTGCTTAGGTTGTCAACGTTGTCCTGAATTTGCTATCGTTGTTACCCAGAATAAAACCTCTTCGGCAATGTGTCTTGAATGCCCGATTACCCACTGGCCCGATGACAATTTCATAGAATGCTTACAGATCAACCCGACTTACATAGACACACAGAGTATGGTGTACATAGTTTCATCTACCGTTGCTGGAGGCGGATTAATTCTAACCGCGATCACAGCAATCGGACTTTGCTATTATTCACAGCATTCGCTCATCAAAGCCAGCAGTCGGGAGCTTAGTTGCATTAACATCATTGGGTTGGCTTTCTCCTGTTTAGTTGTCTTTATAATTCTTCTCCGACCGTCATCCGTAACTTGTGTTGTTGTAGACGTGTGCATCTCAACGTGTGTCTGCATGACGTTCGTGCCAATGTTGTTGAAGGTTAACCGGATCTGGAGAATTTTCAATGCCACTAAAGGAAAGCGACCTCGCTATACAAGTCCAGGACATCAGCTCTCCATTGCAGCAACGCTTATAATAGTAGAGGTGTGTCATTTGTAAATAATTATATTTAAATATTCCTTGGTATAATTCTCATTATTTGTCTTGTCTTGTGTTGTCTTCCTTTGCCTTGTTTTGTCTTGTTTTGTCTTTGTTCCTACCTCAACTCTTGACAATTGATTGCCGCGCGTTTGCGGCCGGCTCAACGCAATCGAACTGTTTAGTTTTCTGTTAATAATGCGACATAATCATCCCTCTTTCCTCATGTTCCTTTAACCTTCACCTCGACTATTGGTTTGTAAAAAAATCGTTCATCATCCATTTCTATTTAATGTAGTCATTTGTTTGATAAGTAATGCAATAATTCCTGATTATCCAATATACATGATATAATGAACATCAGTACATTTTAGTGTCTTCACTAGCTATATCATTGGATTGTGTATTTCTTAATTGAACTTACAGGTCCTGATAGCATGCTCTTCAATTTTCTTTGCCTCGTCAAAGCCATCAATCATGTTCCCAGTACAACGGAAACCATACCTGGAAATCTTCTGCCAGTTAAGCCACGGATTTCTTGCGTCGTGCGCCTACAACATGACGATCATTATTGCGTGCTGTTATTTCGCCTTCAGAGCGCGAAAGGTTCCGAGCAATTACAATGAGTCCAAGTTCATCGGTATCAGTGTGTATTCGACAGTCATAGTGTATCTGGCTGCCGTACCGGTCTACACCACATCCATTGATGTTGCACAGAAGATACTTACTCTAATCGTTGCGTTACTTTTTAACACCTATCTTACCCTTGCGTGCTTATACTTACCCAAGATTTACGCCATTCATTTTGCTAGTGATGACGCGCAACAATCTTGGCGCACCCGCGAGCTTGGAAGTACCCCGCAGGCGTCACCGTATGAGAAATCAGCTACAGAGCTTACTACTGCAACTGCTGTATCAGCGAGTGCTCCTCAGAGTTGCTCTCCAGTATTTTTGGTTATATCTAACGACGGTTAAGCTCAGTGGTGTAGCTTGGTTGGGGGGGGGGGGGGCAAGAAATGAAAGTGAATCGAATAGAACATTTGCGATTTTACACTTACTTTTTGCTATGAATGAGGTACATTTTGGCTTTAAACAAGATTTCTACACACAAATATTGTATTTTGGGGACACATGCGAGCGTAGCTTGTCTGTGCTTTCTTAACTCAATCAATCTAGCAAACGGGACGGAAATGTTCTTTAACTACGATTACCGCTCAGGTGGTCATTTTTTTGTACTGAACTAATGCGAACCGATGTGGTTTTCTTCCATTTATAGAAAACGAATTCGAGTTTATTTTTCCGATTCAATGTTCAATTCAGATATTTATTTAGGAAGTTACGATCACCTAAAGTCACGTTGTATTTTTGTGGACACCCTGTAATTCCAAATTACCACCAGCGACTGCAGAAATGCCGTTGGCATCGATAAATCGCCACAATACTAGTATGAAAGTGAAATTCGGTAAACGAGAAAGCAATATTAACCACGTTAACGACGCTGAAATTAATATGGTTACAAATCTTTTAAAGGGCATTAAGAGATGTGGTGGAGGCAGCGCCCTCAATTACAAAATACATGATAAAAACTGGGGTTTGTATGTTTTTACAATTGTATTACATGTTTGAACTTACACCTATAAGGATTAAGAAAAATCAGCCCTCTTTGTACAACAAAACGTCGATTAAAAAATGCTGCTAGAGCCGCAACCAGCATTTCACATGGTTAAGGGTGGTATTCCAACATATTTAAAACATTGTTTTAATCAAGTTTTGCTGGTCTTTTTTTTAGTAGAAACAACAATAATGGCAATTTTTAATGTTCATCCTGAATTCTGAATTAAATTAATCAAAATTAAAAACATTCAACATGACATTGTGTCCCTTTAACAGCAAAAAGTGGTAACTTTACCCTGGTAAAATCATAGATCCTGGTAAAATCAAGCAATTCTGTAATACTTGACTTACCAGCCTCTACCCATGGAAGCAGTAGTGTGTGTTATTGTTGTCACATAACAGTACACCCAAGTACACCATTGACTAGAGCTGATATCGGTCGCTGATGTCGGCAGACGCGAAGGGACGGGCTTCGCCGTTCGAAATCAGAGTACTAAGGCCGTGAGTGACCGATTCCAGTTCTAACCATACACATGTTAAAGGCATAGTATGTGATCTTTTCCAGGGGGCGCCCTTTATTAATGATTCTTTTTAGAAAGTAGATTTTCTTTGAACAGATTTACATTTTTGATCATAAATCATACATGTACACTGCAAAAAGGTTGCTTAAATATTTACTCAACATTTTACACACGTTGTTGAAGTATGCAACCGCTCAACAGTTGCGTAAAATTTACCGTTTTCACCAACAGTTGAACAATTCCAGTTACTCAGCAGTTGCACAATTTTAATTACACAACAGTTGGGTATTATTGATTAACCATTTGTTGGGCATTTTGTGACTGTTGCTTAATTTGTGAATTGTTTTCATTATATATTGAGCATTTTTGTATAGCAACTGTTGCTTAATTTATCAAATGTAGCCATATGTTGGGTATCTTATTTGTGACAAGTTTTTATTATATATTGAGCATTTTTGTATAGCAACACGGGGTAGCAAATAATGTGAATTCTGGGCGATGCAGCAGAGCTACATACATCACTTCCTCCCGGTAGTGAACCGGTAAGGAATTGGGATGGGAATTCTAGGCGATGCAGCAGAGCTACATACAATATTCCCTTTCGGTAGTGAATCTGTAATTTATTTTAACATGTTATTTAACTAGGCCTATATATAAACATCTGAAATCTCTTATCATTGGTGTTATTTACTGTAAACGTTTGCCAAACGTATTCTTGCTATCTGGGTATGAAGGTATAAATAGTCCATATTATATAATACATAAACATATTTATGTGATTCTTTTGGTGGAAAATAGATCACATGACATGAACTATTCAGTATTATATCCATGTCGTGTATTTTTTGGCTATAAAAATCTCTGAAATGATATTTATGAACAAATATATGTCAAACAAGGATGGCAATTTGAAAATATTTTGTCAGTGTTAGCGATTTATTCCGTTTTGGATGCCAATACAGAATAAATCTAATTGTGGTCCTGCGCTGCAAAAAGGTTGCTTAAATATTTACTCAACATTTTACACAACGTTGTTCAAGTATGCAACCGCTCAACTGTTAAGTAAAATTTGCCCAACACCGTTAGATAACATGTTTTCACAAACAGTTGAACAATTCTAGTTACTCAAAAGTTAGGCAATTATATTCACTCAACAGTTGTTCAAGTATGCAACAGCTCACGAAATTGTTTTTTTTTGGACAACAGTTGCCTAAAATTTACTCAACATTTTACACAACGTTGTTCAAGTATGCAACCGCTCAACTGTTAAGTAAAATTTGCCCAACACCGTTAGATAACATGTTTTCACAAACAGTTGAACAATTCTAGTTACTCAAAAGTTAGGCAATTATATTCACTCAACAGTTGTTCAAGTATGCAACAGCTCACGAAATTGTTTTTTTTTGACAACAGTTGCCTAAAATTCACCTGTGCGTAACTTGCATCAACTGTTGCGTGATTGTCCTCAATGCTCATGCAACAGTTGCCAAAGTGGAATATTTTACGCAACATATTTTAGCGAGATCGCGCGCGACAAGATTGGATTGGCATAGGCCCGCCACTTATAAAACTCGCCCATTGCTTGTGTGGTAGATTTCGATCACGACAGGAGCATGCGCAGATGCGATTTTTGTGTAAGTGGTCTGTGATTTTGTCAATATTATATTTTTACTGTGATTTGTTTGTCAATCTGCATTAAATGCAAAAAGTAACAACGCCCCCGGCTGGACTCGAACCACCAACCTTTCGGTTAACAGCCGAACGCGCTAACCAATTGCGCCACGGAGGTGATTAGTTACTAGGCTGTTTTGGTTTGTCATGTTCACCCGTACACTTCTCCGTACACTTTCTTGCAAAGTCGGGCATCGTTTTTTCTCAAATGGTGCTTGCATATTGCCGTTGCTGTCGCCTTTAATACATGTGCTGTCAGTTGAACTTGGAACCAACGTTTACTTTGAACTGTCTATTTTCAATAAAAAAATATTCCAATACGGGAAAAAAATCAGAAAAGCTCACAGACAACAAATAAGAACATCATTTTACTCGACCTAGAATTTCAATCAACGTATTTCAATCATCGGGAAAACCCGATGATGCGAGTGACGTCATTTAATGAGCTCATTAGCATAATTTATGTCCGTGAAATGTACAATAGAGTTTTATTAGTGCCCGCTGTACTAGTATCAAGTGAATGGTGGTAGAAAAGAGAGGTGTGTGGTGGGGGAGAAAATAAGGACTTGATTTCAAGTCTACGAGTCGTGGTGCATCACGAGCCATAGTGTATTCGTAATTCAGCCAATCAGAATTTATCTTTCAACTTCACGAAAGATAGCCAGTTAGCATGTTAGAGACATTATGAATAACTAATCAGGTAGACCAAACTGGGCGGAGCTCAATGATGTGTGTTGCGTATTGACAGTGATGATATGCGGCAGGATAGGTGTGACGGTACGGTACGTGTCAAGAAGCGTATTCATTTTGTATTGTTATTAGGTACGTTTGAGCTGTAGTTACGGAGTTATAAGTCTATTTATTATACTTGATAAGTTACTTTTTGAAGATTGTAGTACTTTTTGTTGCACTGATTGTGTCTCACCTGGATGCTTTACCATGTTTACTATAGTTCAATCAGTTCCAAATTGGCGAGAAATATTCGGTTTTTATCTATCCGCGAGCAAAAGTAAACCAAGCGTATAAGCGCGGGTTTTGGCATACGCAAGCGTCACGCATACAATGACACTGCGACATAGCGCGCCATATTGCGCCATGCGTGAGTTTTGCGCGCGACGCTTTTCTGAATTCATTCACTGCTGTAAACAGGTTTCGCCAATTTGGAACTGACTGAACTATAGCACCACGATCAATAGTGTTTGCCAATTTGTCTTTTAAGTCATAAATCAATTTTTTGCACATACACTATTTACATACAATACTGTAGATTAGGACCATAGTAAAAGATATTTTAAAATCGTAGTTTTTTTTTGCTTTGGTACTTTTTACTCTTGTAATTTTTTTTTATTGTAAAGCGCTATGGGTCACTCTCACTAAAGTAAGGCGCTCTAAAAGTGTGTGTTAGTGTTATTATTATTGTTATTATTATCATTATATTAAACGTTTCCCACGAATTCTGAAAAATACAAATTTGAATTAAAGTTAAAATTACACATGGCATTGCGTTGACTATATTTAAACTATTTACATTTAAGCCATGATCCTATATTCAACAATGTCAGTACCGTTTGCACCATTATAACCATGATATCGATGGTTTGAAGCCACAACGCTCTGTCTACAGTGGCTGCCATGTGTCAGATGGCATTTTCAAAAGGGTACACCATATAGCACCAGAAGTGTATTACACATGGCAGGTATTATAGATAGTGACTTTTCATATCACTGGGTATCTCAAGAAAAACCCTCTGCAATAGCTGCTTACATTTAGTTAATAGCAATATCGTTCAGCATTATAACCAATCCCATATATAACCGGAGCGGTTCTCGGGTTTCGCGGTGTTTGGATTTGGTGGTTGACAATCTGGCGGTTATTGATTAAGTGTACAATGTTCGGGAGATTAGTTTGTTGTAGTTGTTTTAACATTATATGTTAGGGTCTAACCAGAACCATGGAGGACGGGCGGAGATTGACCAGATGGAATGAGTACAAATACGAGTTAATCACCCATAACTCAATTCGTCAAAATGTTCTTATACAGTCTTCATTTTACTGAACTATTTTTCGTTTTGGTTAACTTGTAATTGGATATTCCAGTTACAATCCATACACTCCTAATGAATGGTATTAAAATATTGTGTGAATTTCAAATGGGCGTTATCTACATAGTGTCTCCATTGGAAATCTACACTTTCTGTAGGAAAGAGTAAGGTCGTGTCTTCCATAAACCTAGGGGGGGGGGGGGGGTGTAATTTCCAACGGTTAGACGTTCCTAGGCCGCGAGATCTTCAACATATTCAAGGACCTTCAAGTGACAAAGAGATGAGAGATCAATCATGTGTGAAAACCAAATTGTGAGATTGGCTCAGGGCTGGATTTACCATTGGGCCAAATTCAGTAGAAAAAATATGAGATAAAAATAGATTACCAACACTAAACACTGGTCAAATTAGGAAAGCGCAGTAAAATTGCTCGCGCTACGCGCATTTGCCCAAAAATAATAGTTTAGAAGCTTATTCAAAGCCAAACTGTACCTCAATATGGCCAAATTAGTGTAAAATAGCAATTTTTTTGTTTAGTTACCGTTTCTTTGTCATCAAATTGGCAATTTTCGGGGAACCCTTCCCCATGGGTACACCACTGCTATCCCCGATTATTCTCGCTCTTTAGCCATTTGGGAGAACATGGTTCTTCACAGTGTATATTAAATTGTTGTCAACTTAATTCTGCTGTAATTGTCTCTCTTTATCTACACTCACAGAAATTTTTACCTAAGTTATGTAAAATTTTACATAATTTTGAAGCACGTATAGAACACCAAAACAATTTGGTAAAATTTTACATAAACTCTGTTTGGTAAAAAAACTATTATGTATAAAAATGCAATTTTACTAGGTATTTATTTTGCACAGTGGCTAGGTATAAATTTTACTTAACTAGTTACGCATTTTTTAAAACGTAAATGCTGTGTAATATTTTACCACATGTTATGTAAAAAACCCACAACATTATGGGAAATTTTGCTTAATTTTTTAGTAAATATTTACAAAATGACTAGGTATTTTTTACTGAATTTGAATGTAGGTTTAAGGTGATTGTTTACACAATGACTGGGTATTTTTTACTGAATTTGCATGTAAGTTTAAGATAATTGTTTACACAATCACCGGGTATTTTTGACTGAATTTGGATGTATTTTTGAGGCAATTGTTTACACAACTGCTGGGTATTTTATACTGAATTTGGATGTACGTTTTAGGTAATTTCAAGGGAGTTTTTGAAGGTAAGGAAGTAGTATATCTTTCCACTTTTGGTAATGCCTTTATGTCCTTGTTTTCATGATGTTATTGAAGTCATCTGAAAATCATTAAAAAAAAATCAATCAATCAATCAATCAATCAATCAATCAATCAATCAATCAATCAATCAATCAATCAATCAATCAATCAATCAATCAATCAATCAATCAATCAATCAATCAATCAATCAATCAATCAATCAATCAATCAATCAATCAATCAATCAATCAATCAATCAATCAATCAATCAATAACCTTGCATCGTTGCATTTTGACCTATGTACATATTACATACGCCCTAATCACGTTTCACATGGCCACATGTACAAATGAGCCGCTATGATGCATGCAAACGCAACGCATGCACGGTGTAGGACCCCGACGACGCTCGGTGCCAACACAAGTTTCACTTTTTTCTGTGAATCTCTCAAAACTTATGATTTTCAGATGACTTCAATAACATCACGAAAACAAGGACATAAAGGCATTACCAAAAGTGGAAAGATATACTACTTCCTTACCTTCAAATTTGTCAATGTATTCCGGAGGAACTCGCGACCGGCTGAGTGTTTCTCTAACGCTCGCCATCTTGTATAATTACACGAGGAGATTTTACCCGGCGATTAGGGAAAGATTACGCCTTTCACCAATCATATCGATAATTCTTACTTAACACGTTGGGCGAAATCACCTTTTACCGATTAAATTGTATTTTAGACTTTTGTTTTACTTAATTTCGGTAAAATATCTACAAACTCCGGTAATTATCTCCGATACATTTAAAAAATGTAATTTTAAAAGTTACAAAATGGTTTAGTAATAAAAAATACCTCGCATTGTGTACTTTTTGCATAATTTTACTTTACATTACGTTATTTTACCTAACGTGCGCAAAATTTCTGTGTGTGTAGGTATCTAACCCAATGGTTCAAAACATAATTACTGCCGCAAAACTCAAAATAGAATTGATTTTGTCTCTATAAAGCATTGTTTTCCATTATTTTATATACATGATTTACTTTTTTTTTGCTAAAAGCCCTATATCTTGCCTTCTTACTACTATACTTGTTTTTAATACAATACTTTAGCAAAAAGAATAACCTGGGTATATCAAAACTAGTAAAATAATGTGTTTTTCTGATGTTACACCCTGTATAATTAATGCACACCCTGTATAATATTACTTAGTATTTACATATCTGGTATCCTTGTTGTTATATGTTTCCAAATATTATTACTCCGTGTAGATCGGATGTATATAATATACAATAGTAGTTATGTGAATTTGAATCAAAATTGGTGAATTTTCTCTCAATTTACAGAGTGTTACTTTTTTTTGAATCCAGCTTTCGGCAGCTTGGTGCTAAGCATTGGTTTCCAGTTTCCAATACGATTTATTCCGTAAAATATATACTACCGGGTTCCAAATTGTCGGTTCCTTTCATCTATGCTTAGCACCAAGCTGCTCAAAAAGAGATTCCTTTTTTTTACACCAACTTTTGACATAATGACGTCATACCTTGCTGCTTCCAACAGCGTGTAATGTACAATGAACAATTTATCAATTCATTCCTTGCTGCTTCCAACAGTGTGTAGTGTACAATGAACAATTTATCAATTCATACCTTGCTGCTTCCAACAGTGTGTAGTGTACAATGAAAGGAATCCCACTGAAAAGTATGTCTCTCACAAAGTCTTGGCATATAATACTGCCCTAAATTTCTGTTTTCTTACCAACGTCTCTCGACATAAAGTCCCTGTGCTTTATAAATAATTATTTTGGGGTTCACTTTCACTGGGGATTGATTGAATCGCAATATGATCGGTCAATGCTAACAATAATGTCTCCCCCCCCCCCCCCCCCCCAATTTCCAAATTATGGTATCAATGTAAATTGCTCGACCCCAGGTCTATGAGTGCGAAAGTTTTCAAATGAACAGGCCCAGCTGCACTCAAAAAAAATTGCTGCATTTACTCAATAGAATTAAGTGTGACCGGGTTACACTTAATTTTATTGAGTAATTATTATAAGTTATATTTTAAGTCATCACTAATTAGGTATTTGAGTTCAGCTAACTGAAAATATTGTAATCAGTGTACTCATAATAAGTTTACAACATTTACTCAAAATTGAACTACCTTGTTGGACTCATTTATATCAAGTAAGTATACGAAGATATTATCAAGTTTGTCCTACGCCATTATCAAGTTGCTGCAACTTAAGTTATATGTGTAGAAGTTGGCTATCTTTTTTAAGTTGACTTATTCAAATGATAGAAACAACCATTGGGTTGTACTCATTTTTATTTATATAGTAACCACAAGAAGTTTTCAGTTGTTACTACATGATTTGATTAGGTTGAGTAAAGTCATACTATTTGCATCAGTAATACTTGAATTAAATCCCTCAATTTACTCACAATGTTAATCTAATCTTTACGGTTGTACTCATTTATATTAAGTAGGCCAACTTATTTTCACATTGTCCAAACATAAGTATATTGATTGCTGTAACTCGATATTATTATGTAGAAGCTACTAATTACAGGACATTTTTTATCGCTTGGTAACCAGGGTATGGTGGTTGGGGGCTGAAGAGGCATTGATTCTTTGATGTGTATGTTCTTGCACAATGTACTTGCATTTACATTATTTAGAGAACAATCATATCCTTATATAACAAGTTGAGATTATGCATACATATCAATACACATTCCATGGTGTTAAATTAATGAATTTACTTATTTTAAGAAAAATTATAGGTTTAAATGAATAAAAGGTGCAAATTAGCTCATTAGCATAATTGAAATGTTACATATGAGCGTCGGTGCTAATTTTTGTACCATTGCAATTATGCTAATGAGCGATTTGCGCAATTTACTTGGCTAATAATAAGGCCGAGTAATGTTATGCAAATTAGCTCCAGACTGATTTTTGGAAACATGAGTTGTTACTACATTATTTGAGTAATTTGAGTGAATTCAAATTATTTGCATTAGTAATACTTAAAATAAATTGCTCGTTACACTCAAATGTTCATCTGATCTTTATGGTTGTAATCATTTATATTAAGTATAGGTCAAGTTATTATTATCTCGTTGACCTAACCTAATTACATCGATTGCTGGAACTCAAAATATACATGTAGAAGATTTTTGGTGTTTTTTAGTGAAAATTGAGTTATGTCAAAAAGTTAGAAATGAGTAATAGCTACTCATAAATTACATTTATTTCAATGTTGCTTTCTGTCCTTGTTGGTTTTACGACTGTAATATCCATTATACGTTTGTGTTGTTAACATTACTCGAATAAATTATGTTAGTCTTATTTTTGTCAATTTTGAGTCAATGGTATTTATGTTTTTTGAGTAATATTAAAAACTATTGAATTGAGTATTTACAAATAATCATTTTTGAGTCACAATTACTTGACGCAATGATCATTTTTTTGAGTGTGACAGAAAGAAAAACCCGTCTTTGCTGTCGATACCGAGGATTTGTTTATGGCCCGATTTGATAGTTAGCCTGTGTAAGATCTGGATCTGATCTGAATGAAGTATACTCCGATAAAACGGTGAATCCAATCGCTGTTGGGGATGTAAACTCCTTTTAACGTAGTGCAGTTATGCACCTTGAGTTCCCAAATCCATCGATTCAGTATTAATTCTGATTATGAAAATACTGACAGAGGTATTCTTGATTTTTAAAGCATAATTTCTCTTCTAACAAAATTATGAAGGGGAAATGGTTCCTTTCCCTTTTCTCCTCCCCATCTCTCCCCTCAGCCATCATGGTAACTGTTTAAGAAAAGGGGAGAAAGAGGGGGGAGAGAGAGGATAAAAAGGAAAGAAAACAGGGGGAAAATAAAGATCTGTGAATATCATACAAATGGTTTCCATGGTGATATTACAGTATAGTATGATAATATGCAGCCTGCCACTGAATTAAAATTTCGACAGGCGATAAACATGATAAAAGCTGTACATCATGAAGTGATTACCTGATTTTATATCATCTCATTAAAAACTCGTTTGTAATAGATTGGATATTACCCGGACCATGTACCATCTTGCAGTCGAACGTTCTTTTAATGGCATGATTTAACCATAACTGTTTTAATATCTCCGAAAGTCATTATCACAACGACCGTTATAAAATGTCGGCAGACGCTAAAAGCTGCAATATCATTAAGTGATTACCTGCTATTTTATATCATCTCATAAAAACCCTTTTACACTTGTTTGTAATAGCGACCAGGTCTCATCCATCTCTCAGGCGAACCTTTAATGACGTGATTTAACAAAAAAAACTGTCAGTATCACAAACGACCGCTTTAAATCATCGGCGGGCGATAAAAGCTGAATATTATCATTAAGTGATTACCTGATATCATACCGTATATTATCTCATTATAACGTCATTTCCACCATCCTGTCGTCTGACCATTGCCTTATCGGCATGAATCAATGACGGGTTGAAAGACCACGGTAACCACCAAAATTGATTGCGATGCATATAGCGTGTGTGTACGGGCTACATAAGTACCGAACTCGGATGGTTCCATGGGCATTTCTGATCCATAGCGCGACTTCTTGAAAAAGACTGATATTGGTATAATCACATATGATTCCACACCTCCAAATAAATATTTGCTAGCGCCCATCACTATCGGTGTTTTTAATTCAAGATAACCATTAATTTAAATGTACAGAAAAGGTATACAGTGCTCTTAATATGAAAGAAATTTGTGTTATTTGTGATTTGTAGACTATTAACTTTAAATATTTAACCAAAGAACCCTGGTATTTTCTGTAATAGTCAGATTTGACACAACTTTTCTCTTTTCACCTCTTCTAGAACAAATGCACCGAACATACGAGGATCATTCAATAAGTTCTACCTCCTACCTCATAACTTTGCTATTATACAAGCCAGTCATATGAAATATTCTACAATTGAAGCTTTGAATCGCAGCTACAATATCATTGTAGATTGGTCTGAATACTCATTGTACTTCTCTGGATATGCAGTAAAAACCAAACTTCCATTTAGTGCGACGGAAACGGGTAAAAAACAGCCAAATGTCTCCTAAGTGCTATTCATTTGGCCAATTCTAAGAGACAAAATGTACCTATCGGTCAATTACAATCGTTCTAAATTACAAATATCTCTTGAACAGACTTTAAACAATACAAATGACTGATTTCTTGGTGGAAATGCCCTCTAATTAGCCAGAACCAGACCAGGACAACCATCAATGTTAACCCTACCCCAGAGAACCGCTGCAACAGTCATATTTGGTTTTCATAGGAACTACGAGATCTTCATTATATAGGACTAAATGGATATATATATTTCGAGTCTCTCGAAGATATATTTTTCTATCACTGACTACCTGATTAACTATTCTAAATGTTGCATATAAGTAAAACTGATCACGGTACTATCATGTTAAGATTTAACATTCGAGGCATCACTGTGGGTTGACTTGTAACAACGGACATTTGACTGAATATCAGTATTCCAGTATGCTAAAGGGGTGTCAATACATTCGAGTTTATATTATACTATTTGCAAGCTACAAAGGTTAATATTGCCAACAATCTGATTTATACATGATAGTATAGGCTAAGCATTATATTCAGAAATCATCCATTGTTTTCTATTTTCAGTGTTTAAATCGGGCGGTTATACCTAATCATACAATACGGAGAGAAAACGAAAAAACATGTATTTATCTTTGGGGTAATTCTCCGTGTCCGTTGTCCAAAATCTCTCTCTGGCTTTGATTGCATCATGGCAAAAGTGAAATAGGTATCAAATAGCATTTACTATAAATGTGTAGCTATGATTCAGAGCTATAATCATGACAAATGTCATGAGGCTGACATTGATATTAGCGATGCTATGAATGAGGAGGTAGAACTTATTGAATGACCCTCGTAGCTGGCAGACAGCAATTTGGAGAGTGTACTAGTATTTGACGTCCCGTTGCGGAAAAAAACGAAGGTCAACTTCCCAAAACAATTGGTGTTCTTTTGATGGAAGTCTTCAAAGAATACAAGGATTTGAACAAACCAGTCGCTCGATAGCTAAAAATCAATCCCATATAACGCTGTAGTAGCTGTGTGGACACCATACACATCAATATTATATTATTCATTTTTTAATCTCGCGTTTTATACCCGTCTCACTGCTTGATTATGGCTGACCAGTCAAGCCAGGCATGTGAAACAAACATCTGCAGGCGTAGGTAACATGGTAGATAAAACCCCGATTCTCTTGACCTTAATAGTTTGTCGCAACTGGTCTAGTTGGCGCTATAACATGGTCGAAGCCAACCACTGCTTGCCTTATGCGGCATGTCGCAACTGTTAAAGGGGGCGCTGTGTACATGAAATTTGATTACAGGCACAGATCTGGAGTTTCTTATCCCATAATTATTAATATCCCTGACATCTGCCTATTGTCAAGGAGTATACATAATAGGAGGGGACACTTAGCTCATTTGCATATTTGTCATTAATATGATTAACCCTGCCTTGACCCTATGCCCTGCTGTGAGAGGTCACAGATACCGCCCTCTAACCTGAGAGGGGACTTTTCTTTTGTTCTCATGCACAGCGTTGGCGATGAGCGACCGAGAAGTATAAACAAAAGCGTACATAAAACAGATCGATTCGAAGCAGTAATTTGAATACATGAATTATGCAACACGTCACACAACGTCCAGTCTAACAATGATTGTGGACCGTATAAATGATGCAATTTTTTGTGTTCGAAAATGTCATCATTTTTTACCGTTCTTTCAAAAATAAGGAGTATAATCACATTATAAACACATTTTGTGCGAGAGTAACATACAAATATGGTATAAAATGGCAAAAATGGCACGATAAAAATCCGTTCGTTATAAATAAATGGATAAATGGTTAAATAATTAAACTATCACCAACCACACTCGTCGATCTCTGTGGCGTGCATCGTAGGCCATGTTGTTTGCAAACGGCAACACGGGTTCGATCCCCGGTGTATCCGTGAATGCCATGCTTTTTATATATATATTTAAACTTGGCGGTGGATTAATGTAGCATCATATTTATGTCAATTTTTGTAAATTATAAAGGCCCATGCGTTTATGGTTGTTGTTTTTTCTATCATTTATCTCTTTGATTTATTTAACTTAATAAGTGATTTAATTTGATTTAATTTGAGTTCGGTTTGATAATGATAGCAAAACTTGTTGTAAAACCATTTTACCATTCAGCGCAAGTTTGTGTACATCACGTTTAGTTTGTTATAGCTAGGCTAATATACTATTTGTAGCTATATGTAGGCCTATACCAGAAGCAAACACATTTCCAAAAACAGAGAAACATGAGAAACGGGACCGTTACTAACGTTAAATGTAATACCATTGCCATGATTACCAATTTAAGGCTCTTTTGGAAATCTGTACAACCGATGAATTTCTAGAAAATCGTTGATACAACTTCACTCAGGAAAGTCAGATCTTGTAGCAAAACAATAAGCTAGCTTTGTAATAAACCAATTGGGAGACGCAATGATGTCGAAATCTATGTGGAAAAGGGAAGCAGATAACTATTGATAGACTCGATCAAGTCTTGTACCACTGAAGGGTGATTAGAGGTAATACACGTATCGGCGATGGGGAGCTAAAGTTTGTTTCAGAATATAAAAAGAGCAACACCATCAGAATATATCTTACTCTGTACAACACACATGTTGATGGATACTCGTTTGAAAATAACCCGCCAGTGTATATAGATCATTCTTTTAACGCTTGTATTCAAAGGGTTGCTTGAAGGTAGTGCATTGACTTGATCTGGGATAATATGGGAGCTAAAACCTTTTGTTATGGGCACGCATGAGTAAAGTGGATTCTCTGTATAATAAAACAAGATTTCTTATTTAAGATCTGGAATAAAGGTTACCAGGGGACATTCGCTTCAACGATGCTCCTATGCGTACGTCAACTGAAAGCCTGGTCCGATGGTATGCTCAGAGGCGTCATAGCCAGCACTCGGAACACCATCAGAAACAATTGATTTTGTTCTTTCTTTTGAAGATATGTGCATATTGTCTCATTCAGTAGATAGCGCAATCACATGTGGCACTACTTCAGTAGATAAGCGCATGTATAACCGTGGTGGCAGTGCTAATAGCGCATAGTTACGTGTGCCATTACTACTATTATACGCATGTCACACTACATTCACACGAGGCATTACTAGGTGTGCTAAGTTAGCACATGTGTATGCGGTGGCGCGCTATCGTCAGTAGATAGCGCATAGTCACATGTGGCAAGTTACTATGTGCTATTTTAGTAGACAGTGCATGCGTCACATGTGGCATTACTAGTATTTAATATGTGTGCAAGAATTTTTAATTCAATGTGTGCTACATGTATCCTTCAGCTACAATGTTAGAAAAAAGTGTTCGAACACTTTGTAGGTGTAATGTAAAGTATTCCCCCTTCCCCCCTGATCAATGTTGAATCCCACAATTTGCCCACCATCAGCACAGGGCCTCGCAACATTGATCGGTGGGGAAGGGGAGAGATATGAGTAAGGGGATACTTCAGGCTACCAGAAACAAGTTTTGATATTCACGTGACTCAAAAAGCGTGCCTGTTATGGTCCAATAAGCATGGCAATTAGGGTCAGTGTTCGAACACCTTTTTTCTATGATTGTGTATAAAAACGCTAAAGAAAATCATCTAATTTCAGTTTTAGGCCCATAACTCTGTTATTATATGAGCAAATCCAATGAAATTTCGCGTGCTTTTCGGGATTGTCTACAGCTATAAGCACACCAAAGAAGAATAAAATCGAAAGACATTTAGGGAACGGTCACATAATGCACATATCGTATAGCCCTGAATGCGTGATAGATCATGGATAGATGAATATGAATACCTTCAGCTTGATTATTTAGGCCTACTAATGTTATTAATTTCTTTCATAATGAACATCGTACCATCTCACTGATATACCTAATGATATATTAATATATTAAAATTCAATTTTCGGACACAAACAACAGGTATAAATCGCGTTTCAAATTTTAAAATGCATGTTATATTTGGCTAATATTATTTCACTTATATTATTTGTTTTTATTATGGTTACTTAATAAATATTATATTTGCGGCATTATAAATTCAATATAAATCATATCAAAACCATAATACGAATCCATTTTGTCTCAAAAAATGAATAAAACGTCAACTATTAAACATGACGCAAAGTATGTATGAACATAAAATACACGTGGCTCGATGTGGTCAATGGTAAAGCGCCATTGGTAAATCGTTATGATTTCCTTTCATACAATGACACGCGTAATCAACGATTTACCGTTTCAATAAATATAATATATACTTTTTCTTTATTTAACACTGGTAAATCGTTCCATTGCGTGTTATTTCAATGAGAAAAGGGCAACGGTTTACCATTACCATTATATTCATACTTTACCACCGAGCTTACTACTATTCTTCTCATTAACCGATCGATTAGCTCAGTTGGTTAGCGCGTTGTATCATCGCTACCTTTATCGTCAATGTCGTGGGTTCGAATCTTACAGCCGTCTATAGTATATATTAATTTCTTTAATATTTAGTTTAATAATATTACATATCTATTTATTGAATTCATTTTTTTTCATTGGTGCCTTTCCGATCGATCTCTCTTTATTTCTTTATATAGTATGTTCTTTCATTCTTTCTTTCCCTTATTTTCTGATCCATTTTGTATGTATTTCTTTATTTCTTTATTTCTTTACAGTCTTTATGTGGTTATATAGTTCGTAATTATTGTAAGTAATATCATTGTTTATAGAATATATCTTACTCTGTACAACACACATGTTGATGGATACTCGTTTGAAAATAACCCGCCAGTGTATAGATCATTCTTTTAACGCTTGTATTCAAAGGGTTGCTTGAAGGTCGTGCATTGACTTGATCTGAACAACGAATAATATGGGAGCTAAAACCTTTTGTTATGGGCACGCATGAGTAAAGTGGATTCTCTGTATAAGGCCATGTGTTTTGAACTGACCACCCAAAAAGGGTGGCGGCGTTGCATTTTTGGTGACGAATCATCCATCTCTCTCTATTAACTCAACAACTATATGTGGTACAGCTATGGTTTAGGTGTCATTTTAAAGCTTATTTATCTAGCTACACTGTGTGAATAAATCAGGTATTTCTATAACTGTTTGGCTGAGATATGATTGATTATACTTCGAAAGTCAGGGGTGGCGGCGGTGGCGGTGGCGGCGGTGGCGGTGGCGTCGTGTACAATCTCTATGGGGAATATAGAAAATGTTCCCAATTCTACGTTCAAATTACAATAACTCCTCAATTCTGTATGGTACAAATATGATTTTGCTCTCATTTTATAGATTGTTTTATATTCTATAAGTTTCTGTTTCAACAAACGTGTCAACTCTTACGTAACAGTTGTAATTACGAATCGATTGCATTGTCCTTGGCTTTTTCCCTATTCACTACACAGTGAACTTGCCCTAATTCATCGGTTTTACATACATGACTATAACAACAAAATTATTTAACCGATTATATCAAAATTATACATTTTTGGAAAGCTCTCGAATAGGGGAATTCAGAAATCTTGCTTAAAATAGGATAGGGTGAATAGCCCAAAAAATATATGTGTAAACTCTAATAAATTTGAAATGTAAACGTTTGTGCTCATTTACTTCCCGATATAGTATATTTCAACAAGTTACCCTTGACAACCATTATGTTCTGATGGGTAAATTGCACGAGGAACTAATTTGCATAGTAAAATGATGATTGGGATAGGAATAAAAAAAAAATTGAGCTTTAATCAAAATATGAAAAAAAATCGATATTTTTTGAACATTCTTAATCACAACATGTTACCATTAGGGTTTATGCAAATTCCAATCGCACATTTAGATTCCTTGTGAGATTACCGTTCAGAAAATATATACTTTTTATGGGGTAGAACAAGTAGTTATTGCGATATGCTAATTCGAATCTCAGATGGTGTAAAATGTAAAAATCTGGACATGCAACGGGAAGGGTGGCGAGTTCAAAACACATGGCCATAATAAAACAAGATTTCTTATTTAAGATCTGGAATAAAGGTTACCAGGGGACATTCGCTTCAACGATGCTCCTATGCGTACGTCAACTGAAAGCCTGGTCCGATGGTTGCTCAGAGGCGCCATAGCCAGCACTCGGAACACCATCAGAAACAATTGATTTTGTTCTTTCTTTTGAAGATATGTGCACATTGTCTCATTCAGTAGATAGCGCAATCACATGTGGCACTACTTCAGTAGATAAGCGCATGTATAACCGTGGCACTACCAAAACCCTATTGTATATTTCACGGACATAAATTATGCTAATGAGCTCATTAAATGACGTCACTCACATCATCGGGTTTTGCCGATGATTGAAATCCGTTGATTGAAATTCTAGGTCGAGTAAAATGATGTTCTTATTTGTTGTCTGTGAGCTTTTCTGATTTTTTTCCCGTATTGGAGTATTTTTTTATTGAAAATAGACAGTTCAAATTAAACGTTAGTTCCAAGTTCAAGTAACAGCACATGTATTAAAGGCGACAGCAAAGGCAATATGCAAGCAACATTTGAGAAAAAACGATGCCCGACTTTGCAAGAAAGTGTACGGGGAAGTGTACGGGTGAACATGACAAACCAAAACAGTCTAGTAATAATCACCTCCGTGGCGCAATTGGTTAGCGCGTTCGGCTGTTAACCGAAAGGTTGGTGGTTCGAGTCCAGCCGGGGGCGTTGTTACTTTTTGCATTTAATGCAGATCGACAAATCACAGTAAAAATATAATATTGACAAAATCACAGACCACTTACACAAAAATCGCATCTGCGCATGCTCCTGTCGTGATCGAAATCTACCACACAAGCAATGGGCGAGTTTTATAAGTGCGTGGAGGCAGTGCTAATAGCGCATAGTTACGTGTGCCATTACTATGTGTGCTATACGCATGTCACACTACATTCACACGAGGCATTACTATGTGTGCTAAGTTAGCACATGTGTATGCGGTGGCCGCGCTATCGTCAGTAGATAGCGCATAGTCACATGTGGCATTACTATGTGCTATTTTAGTAGACAGCGCATGCGTCACATGTGGCATTACTAGTATTATGTGCAAGAATTTTAATTCAATGTGTGCTACATGTATCCTTCAGTTAGATAGCGCATGTATCACGTGTAAATGTGTGCTATTCAGTAGAATACTAACGTTAGAGACGGTTATAGCATATAATAATAATAATAAATTTTAATAATAATAACACACAGCGCATAAAGCAACGGCACCAATGCGATTTACAAACAAATGATCAATATCTTAAAAAACTACACATACATTAAAACACATGATAAAAAGATTATAAATATATTCAATGCAAAGAACAAATTTGTTAAAACAGCCATAGGAGAAAAAATACAGTCAGCTGCTATTGATAAAAACATTGCGATTTAAAAGTCAATAAACATCAATTATGACAAGTTATATGCAGTTTTAAAAATATATACGTCTTACAGGGCCGGGCCGGCCAGAGAAGTGCTTCCGCGCGGTCACAATCAGGTGAGGTGTTTCGTAAAGCGGTATTATTGTGGTGTTTTTTTTAATTATCATCCAGTCCGGGAACATTAAAATCAAATCACATCACAACTTTTTTGGATAATGTGTATCGTCAATATCAATATTGTCTGCTTGATCTTACCATGGGATACCAAAGAATGACTCCGCGGCCGGCTAGAACATCGGGAACTTTTCCTAAGGCTTTTATGGAGCCAGGGGGACAGATATACTGTTGATTAGCGCATTACAAGAAGTTCTGTCACTTGCATTGCAGTACATACTCAATAGGAACTTGTCAACTATTTTGGTGGACAAACCAAAGAAATCGCACGCATGCGTAGAAAAAAAATGAAGTCCCTTCTAGGTTAGAGGGCAGTAGAGGGCCTTTTCGATTTTCAGACGATGCCGGACGTACGAATATTTGATAGGTTACATTCGGTGGGGGTACGTTAGGATCCGTCCGCCACTGAATACCGTACGGTTTCGTCAATGTTTATACGAACACATTTCACTCCCAGTTTAAAATGTTGAAAAACATCATGTCAGGTATAACAGCGATTATTTTATACTCTTGAATCTTGTGCATACAATGATTCTATACATGTGACACCGGTCAGAAGAGATTCATCATTGACTTGTTGAGCACTAACTACACGGTAAATGCAAGAGGTCCGCGTCACTATATTTGTATCAATATTTGTCAACTTTTCCGTGCCGATAATACTGATTAGTCAACATTTTGGCTTAACATAATGGTTATAGCTTAACTGCTATTTTAATTTCCAATAAAAAACTATTTAGTCTTTGGATCACCGCAAATGAGCTGTCCAAAGCGGGGGGGGGGGGGGGGGGGGGGGGGGGGGGGGGGGGAGGGCGGTTATACGAAAATCATACGTAGCCTGTGCCTCCCACGTTTGATTTTGGTAGAAGAAACATACGTGCATGTGCCTCCCAGACTTTCTATACCTGCATCATATGCAAAATTAACACCCGATCGGTATACCAAAGTGAAATGTCTACCGATCAGTATAGGCGACCCTTGTATATACCCTTGTATATACAAACAATAAACAGAAGGTAAGTAGAAAATTGGGTTCTCAAAAGTGTAATAATTAACCAAAATTGGGTTCTAGGTTTTAATCAATAAACCTATCTAACAAAGTACGGGCCATTCTATACCATCAAAGAGGGGGCATGAAAACCTTTTTGATTGCCACCCATCGATATACCAAATTTCGCGAAAAGGCACTCCAAAAGGTAGGCACGTTAATACGTAGTACCACTATATAGTGAGAACCCCGGGTCCAAAGCCATTGGTCGAGGTCTTTAAAAAATAGATTGTAACAACATGCAACAAAACATAAAAACTGGTATTGTCCATCTTTTAGTTTCCAGTAAGTTAATGATTATATTAGCGCAAAGTGACCAGGCTCCTTTTATGTTGCAAGTTTCAATGTCATAATAAATTATTGACGATACTGACACTTGAATTTGTTATCCAGCTCCAGCGGTTTTAGGATGATAATAATTTAGTTACAACATGGGATGAATTTTCTGTGGTCATAATCAAAATCCATCCATTATAACATTGAAACCAACGGAGATTTAAAAATTACGGCCGTTCGTGTCCACCATCGTCTGGTATTTTCAATTTTCGACTCTACAAATGACGTGTATTTTTTAATATTCATTGATATGATTATTCATTGTATATTCATGACCGTCACTGCCTTCTATTGTTATAGACAATGAGTGTCCAGGGGTTGCTATTGTTGAGATTTGGTTCACAGTATAGCCAAGGAGTATATATAATAGGAGGGGACACTTAGCTCATTTGCATATTTGCTCATTAATATGATTAACCCCGTGAACCCAGTCAAAGGTCGCAGATAACGCCCTCTGGAGAGTCGAAGGGACTTTTCTATTGTTCTCTAACGACAGCGTTGGGACAGCGCATGAAGTTTCTTGTACAGAGTTAGCGATGAGCGATTGAGAAGTATAACAAAAGCATACATAAACAGATCGTAACATGAATAATGCAACAGGTCACACAACGTTCAGTCGAGCGACCGTATAAACAGTATACAAGATGCCATTTATTGTGTTCGAAATGTCAACGCTTTTACCATTTTTTCCAAAATAAGGAGTAATAATCACATTACAAACACATTTTGTGCGAGAGTAACATATAAATATGGTTTAAAATGTCAAAAATGGCACGATAAAAATCCGTTCGTTATAAATAAAAGAATCAATGGTTAAATAATAAAACTGACACAATTACACTCGTCGATCTCTGTGGCGTGCATACGTTGGCCATATCGTTTGCAATCGGCAATCACGGGTTCGAATCTCCGTGTATTCGTTGTTGTTTTCTATTTTTTAATTTTTTTTTAAAACTTGATTGTGGATGTATGTAACATCATTTTTATGTCAATTTTTATAATTTATAAAGGCCACCAATGCTTTTATAGTTTTTTTCTATTCTTTTGTTAATCTATTTTTCTATCTATCATTTATCTCTGGATTTATTTAACTTCATAATTATAATCTAAACAATTAAAATGAGTAAACAATATATTATTGCTCGATAAATAAGTGATTGAAGTTGAGTTCACTTTGATAATGATAGCAACACTTGTTGTAAAACCATTTTACCAGTGTGCCCAACCAACTATTTCTCCTTTGCACACTTTGTTTATACATTCAGAGATGTCATTTTTATAGCTTGTTATAGCTAGGCTAATAATATACAACTGTAAGCTATTTGGATACACAAAGCAAACACATTTCCAAAACAGGCCATAGCCAATCGTACAACATGAGAAATGAGACCGTTACCAATGTTAAATCTACCATGATTACCATTTTTTTAAAAATCTGTACAACCGATGAATTTTTAGAAAATCTTTGGTACAACTTCATTTCAAGAAAGTTAGTTCTTGTACCAAATTTAGCTAGCTTTAATAAACGAATTGGGAGACGCAATATTCATGTCGAAATATATGTGGAAAGGCAATCAGACAACTATTGATAGACGCGATCAAGTCTTGTACCTTTGAAGGGTGATTACGGGCACGTATGAGTAAAGTGGATTCCCTCTATAATGAACCAAAATTTTAATTTCAGTGCCAAAGATCTTGAAAAAGGTTACAGGGGACATTCTCGCTTCGACGATGCTCCTATGCGTAGGTCAACTGAAAGCCCGGTCCGATGGTAGCGGGGATGGTAGCCTCCGAATCTCCAGAATCTTAGGAGATATGTACACATTTTCTCATAATACTTTATGCTGCTACGCTTCCAATCATTAGATGGTTTTAGCATATGCACGGTGCAAAGTCTCTAGGCCGGGCAGGCTAGAGAAGTGCTCAGAACCGGGACTATATTAACAATACACTCAACTTTAAAAAAATTAAACACCGGATTCTACTGTCGCTCTGTTACGGTCGTATAGTCGGCCCCCGGATTCCACCGTCACTCTGTTGCAATAAGTGTATACGGTAGTGCCCACAACATGTGGGCACTACCGTATAGTTTTATTGACTGTACATCATGCCTTTCGTCGGTACAACTAGTCGGACTTATTACTGTCTGATAAGTCCACCCCTCCCCCTCCCTATGGCCCTGTTTAAAGCTGGCTACGCCACTGATTCGCGCATGTTGGATGTGCCGGCCCGCCGCGCCAGCGGGTCCGCATTGCGGCGTTATTGGTTGGTCACTCTCGATAGTTCGGCGTGGCCCCTCGCTACACGGCTCCTCACGGCGGTATTATTATCACATCAAACCACTTCTGGATGTTATCATCAATCCAATGCATTGTCGGCTGCTTTAGTCAAAATTAAATATTATATACCAAGGGATATACAACTGTCACTGGATATACCCACTTTGCCTATCTGTGATATACCATCGGAACCGTCAACGCCTGAACCTTTTCCGTGAACTTTTCCTGACTTTGAGCTTTTCCACCTCAAACTGGCCGGAGCCCGGGGGTTAGATCTACGGTTGATTAGCGCATTACAAGAAGTTGTGTCACTTGCCATGCAGCACATACTCATTAGACATTTGTCCACAATTTTAGTGGACAAATCCAAAGCGATCGGACGCATGCGTAGAAAAAAAATGGTGTCCCCTTGACTCTCCAGAGGGCCTTTTCGATATTCAGACGATGGCGGACATAGGTTTGTGTGACGAATATTCTAGGTGAAATTCGATGTGGAAACGCTCGGACTGTAGGGAACGATGATATTTCTGACTTCAACAGCGCCAGGGCATCGTTCGGGGACCGTTTGATTATCACTCAGGTCGTGTCAGTATGAAATTAGGTAAAACACTCCGACATAACATTGAAATCAACGGAGATTCAAAGATTACGGCCGTTCGTGTCCACTATGGTCTGGTACTTTTCATTTTCGACTTCACAAATGACGTATATTCATTGATATGATTATTCATTGTATATTCATGACGTCGCTGACCTGTATTGTTTTATAACAATAGGTGTCCAGGCCCTGGTATAGCGCACTCTATACGAGGTATCACATGCGATTAGGGCAAGCAGTGAAGCGTAAACTGTCAATCATTCGTTGTGAATCAATATTCAGATAATAGGACTATTCATTGTCCGGGTCATCGTGTCACAAGCGTCATCATAATAAACAAATATAGACGTGTTCCAGGCCGTCGTAAAGAGATCTGATTACAATATTCATTTATAGATGCAAATAACGCCACGTCCCTCCTCTGTCGCTGTCAGACGAAGCCATCCACAATTTCAAATTCGTATTTTGTTCCACGTTAAAATTAATTTCAAATAAACAATTCTGAATGTTTCGTGTCATATAAGAACTAAATTCTGTCATCATCAAAGCATATCAGTGCCACATCATAATCAGCTTTTTGTTACCATTGATGTACTATTTCTGTGCCACAAATCGTGTTTTGAGCCGAGAAAAAAAACACCACGTCTCAAGTCGTCTGGTTTGCTACGAACATGATAGTGCGCCCCCAAACGAACCATCACATGTCAATTAACGTATAGGTAGGCGGACTTGACTTTTTCGAGATACTTGTCCCATAGTTATATAGTCCCTGGTCAAGCGCTGAACTAACTGATAGTACACATCAGGAGCGTGTGAAAGACCCGGAACTGTGGTTGTGTTTTGACATACCAAGATATGTAAAAGCCACCAATGTAGAAGTCGCTGAGACGATTTTTATGTGTGCTAATAAGGAAGTAAATAAAATCAAGCCAGAAGTAAATAAAATCAAACGAGAACAGATTCTAGGAACACAATACTTCACAGACACCTCAATGTGGTTTAATTGTTTACGTTGCCACAAAAGAACTGAAAGCTATACTATTAGCGGGGGTGTTATCCAGTTAAAGGAGAAATCATATGTCCTTAATGACTACGCAATCAAAAAATCTAACAAACTGATCAGACTAAGTATCCATGAGATCCCTCAAAATGTAACAGACGAGTACATAGCTGAGTGGGTAGACACTTTTGCAAAGAGGGAAACTGAGGTGAAAAAACATTACGTTAAGAATAAAGAAGAAGATAAGAATCGATGGGGTCATCTCCTAAGTAGGCACAGGTTCTACTATGTGTCTAAAACATTTGAGCAGAAGGATCGATTCTCCATGATATCTATCCCAGATCCAAGAGCTCCAAGACTGCTAATGGACACACCTGTAGTCCTATACTACACAGGGCAGCATATCAATTGCGCGATATGCCACGATATAGCACATGTCCTCAAGGATTGTCCAGAAAGGCCGAAACGAAGATGCTTTATATGCGGAGATGAAGGACATGCTAAGATTCACTGTCCACAGAGAGCACATATGAGATGCTATAACTACCAGGAATTCGGCCACATCGCCAGAAATTGCCTCAGTACAAAAGCAGAAGTTCCGCTTACCAGAAGACTAGTCAATGCCAGTAATGTCGCTAATGAAACTCCTACAAACTCAAACCAACAGAGAAGGCAGCCACCAGATCTTGAAGCAACACCAAATCCACTGAAATGGGTGGAAGATCTATTGATCGTGCTATCACTCCGTCGTCAGAGCCAAACTCGCCAGAGCTACTTGAAAAGGTAGAATCATACCTGCAAAAGAAAAGACAAGAAATGCAGCCTGTTCAAGCTGAAATAGAAATGAACACACAATCCTTCACCAGCAGCTGATCCTGTAGACAAGTCTCTCGCAGAGCATGGTTCCAAACTAAAGAAGCAAACTACTCTGACAGGTGTATATTGATGTAATAAATCATGTAATCAATCAATGTTGTAAACATTACGAGGAGTACTTATCAAAGAGGCAGATGTGGGATCTTTGTAAAAATGAAATACAAAGCTCTACGATTGCATACTGTTCAACAGTTATTAAAGATAAACCTAAACTTGCGGAATTAGAAAAGAAAATGGAATCCACAAAAATTGAATTGAGTAAAAACAATACGAAGGAACACCAAGAACAGTACGTAAAAGCAAAATTGGAATTAGAGATTGCTTGGCAACAAAAGACAGAGGGTGCAAAAGTCAGATCAAAGGAACAGTGGATACAAGAAGGAGAAAAGAATAAAACATATTTTCTAAATTTAGAAAAGAGAAATGTTGTAAATAAACTATAACTTCACTGTGTAAACCGAATGGTAACATAATTATAGACCAAGATGAGTTATTAAAAGAACAGGTTACGTACTCTAAGTCCTTGTATACAAAAGATGACGCTGTTGATCCGTTATCATATGAAATTTGTAGACATAAATGTACCTACACTCAATGATGAAGAGAAATTATGTTGTGAAGGGAAATCAACAGTGAATGAATGTTTCAATACACTTATTAGATATGCAAAACAATAAGAGCCCTGGCTATGATGGATTAACAGTTGAATTTAATAAATTTTTCTGGAATGTTATTAAATCTCTTGTTGTCAATTCTTTAAATGGTTTTGAAATTGAGATGATGGCATCTAGTCAAAGAAAAGGGATTATCACATTATTACACAAAGGAAAAGACCTATCTAGGGAGAATCTAGAAAACTGGAGACCATTTACTGTTGTCAATGTTGATTACAAAATAGCTACAAAGGTATTAGCAAAAAGATTACAATCTGTATTACCAACAATAATTGATCCAGACCAAACTGGTTACATCAAAGGAAGATATATTGGCGAACATATTAGATTAGTAGAAGATGTTCTAAGATACACATAAAATAAAGATCTTCAAGGGTTATTATTATTTTTAGATTTCAGCAAAGCTTTTGATAGCTTAGACAGAAACTTTCTCTTCACAGTATTAGAAAAGCTTAACTTTGGGTATGATTTTATAAAATGGGTGAAGACATTTTATAATGGTACAAGCAGTTGCATTGTGCAGAATGGTAATGTCTCAGAATTGTTCACATTGGACAAAGTTGTGAGACAAGGCTGTCCCCTATCTGCATTATTGTTCATTGTATCAATTGAAGTATTGGCTTGTAAGATAAGGCAACATAACGATATTAAGGGTATTGAACTTCCCCTTCGAGGGGGGGGGGGGGGGGGGGGGGGGGGAGGAAACATCTCATTTGAACAATTTCCGTTTATAACAGAAGACACTAAGTATCAATACATGCACACAATACCCAGCACGTGTGCTCAGCTCAGCGTTCGCGTTCCAAGGACTTTTTTCCAAGATTGTAGCTATGTATGCGGATGATATGACAGTATTTGTAGAGGATGAAAAGCATGTACAAATAGTTTCACAAGTCTTAGACGCAGTTTCCACCGTATCAGGTCTTAGGTTAAATAAAACAAAAACTGAAGCAATGTGGATTGGGTAAAATAAAACTAGTGAGATACCTCAGAATTGGGAAGGAAAAATAAAGAAAATTAAAAGCATAATAAAAGCTTGGAAAGGAAGAGATTTGACAATGATTGGTAAAATCATCGTCACAAAGAGCCTATTAGCGTCACAACTAACATATGTATCTAGCATACTGAATCTTCAGGAACATGTAATAAAAGAACTCAATACACTCCTTTTTCAATTTGTATGGCGAGGAAAGGAAAAGGTAAAAAGAAGAACAATAATTAACGATTTTGAAAAAGGTGGTTTGCAAATGATCATCCTTCCCGACTTTTTAGATTCTCTGAAATTTTCTTGGATAAAGAGATTGACAAATGGTCTCTACTTGGAAAAATATAGCATTATTTGAATTTCAAAAACTCAGTATTGGTATCGACATATTCAAATGTAATTGTAATTTTAAGTCTTTGAATGAAATGTGTATACAAGAAATAAACCACATGGAATTATTTTACCGTAAGCTTGTTGATTATGGTTAAAATGTAAAAGAATAACAAACATTGATGAAATAAAGACTGACGAACCAGAAATTCTTTGGAATAACGAACATATAAAATATAACGGCAAAACATTGTACTTCAAACATTGGATCCGAAATGGCTATATTATTGTATCATCATTGTACAACGAAGATGGTTCAAAAAGATCAATGCGGTACTTTAATGATAAAATTAAAAAGCCTGGTCGTGTCATGTTAGATTATCTAACCTTACTATCATCCATTCCAGAAAGCTGGAAAAAATATAAAAATACAAATTCAAATAAAGTCCACCAAAATGGTATACAAAATAAACTGATCTTTTATCCTTTAGAACAATGTACCTCTAAAAGTGTTCGTTGTAGATTGATTTCTGACCTTTCTGTCAACCAATTTGCCAAATTTTCTGGGAAAGAAAATTTCCAAATTATAATTTTGTATGGGAGACCATTTGGTTAGGGTATCATGCAAGGAACATTAAAGAGAACAATATAATTCTTTTTAAAATAGATTTATTTAATTTGAATAAATAAATTCATAAAATAAATAAATAATGTTTGTAAAGACATAACCTTCTTTGTTATACTTTTAACCACTTGAAATGAACCATTGTTGTCTAACAAGAACGCTGTACTACTAAACTCCTGGTTCGATTCCATTCATATTCATCCCAGTAGTTTTACCATTGATTAAACCAAAGTGGCCCAGGTGATTTCATGACTACTTTAGACAATTTATCATATCTCTGCTTACCGACCATCGATTGTCATGAAACAAAGCTTATTCGAAAGCTAAGAAAATTGCCCATTTGCACGCTATTAAAGCTCGAACCCCAAATTCTACGGGAGATATTTGTAATTTTTTTTCTTCAAAACTGTATAACTCTTTTTGTTACAGCCTGTAGTAGAACATAAAGAAATAATTAAAGTGATTTTTGACAATTTTGAAGCAAATTAAGTATACGTAATATGCCATAACATGATATGTTTTTAAAGAAGAAGAAAAAATAATTATGTTAGATATGTTTGTTTCGTTGTTTTGATATGTTTCCATGGTAAATGTAAACGTGCACTATCATTATAAAGACACGAACTATATGTAAACCCGTAAATGAATGTGATTGTTTGATTTGATTATTTGTTTACTCAAACTTAGTCTTAAACGCAAAACTTATATGAGCTCGGATGATTTAATTAATTATATTTGAAATGTAAGTAAGTATATCTTAAGCTTTGTTTAATATATTTGAAAATAGAAAAAAAACCCAGAAACAAACCCCACCAAAACAATTATATGACTTTTTTTGGAATACTCTTAGTGTTCTTTTCTTTTTGGACAAGATTTGAAATATCACTATTTTGAGAGGATTATATTTTTATAGAAAGGCAAAATTCTGAATGATATGGCTAATTTGAGAATACTTATGTTAAAAAATTTAAAAAAAGTTTAATAAGTATATGATGTTGATTAATATAGATATATACAAATATATAGTGTCAAAGTATGTATTCTTGATGAGATATGTGATCGCTTGATAACGAAAATTCTAGCAAACCTAGAAAAACACATTGAGCTTTCATAAATTATTTACTTTTACTTAAAAGTGAGAAATACACAAGTACCAAATACAAATTTTAGGCTCTCAAACATTAGATTTTGATATATTTATTTAAAAAGAGTTTTAAAACTATCAAATGATTCAGTTTATGAAAGTGTTTTACAAAATAAGAGATTATTAAATTTATAGATGTTTTGAATGTACTAATCTTTAAAAAAAAATCTATTTGTTATACTGTATGATTTGGTCATGTGATGCAAACATGGATTAATATCTGTATTTGTGAATATATGTATTGTATTGTGATCCGGCTATGCAAAAGGTGTGAATGATTGAAAATAAATGTTAAAGAAAAAAATAATGATTTAACAAGTAATACTAATGGTACCCATAAGTGTTCTTATTTAGTTCCAGAACAGTTCCGCTCAGGTAACGTAAAAATGAGAGTTGTGGACAAATTAACTTATTAAATGTTAATATCAGAAGCTTATCAAAAAAAATTGACTCACTAAAAGAATGTATGAAATCGTTAGACTGTGACTTTACAGTAATTGGAGTTTCCGAAACCCATTTAAAAGATAAACCAAATGATATTTACAATATTGATGGATACAACATTGAACAGAGTTGGTCGGGAATAAGGTAGTGTCTGTATGTATATCTGATCAAGTCAAATATAAGCTGCGAACAGATTTGTGTCAAGCTAACACAAGTTTTGAATCATGCTTCATTGCAATTGAATGGAAAAACAAAAATGTTGTTGTTGTTGTTGTTATATACAGATCTAACTCATCGGCATAATTCTGTTATACCCTACATTGTAAATCCGAAAAAGTGTAACAAAATTGTAACGAGATTGTTTATAAAAGAAATCATAGTGATGTGATGGTAATCATGGTAATCTAAAACAAAGGTTATCAAACGTTAAATGGAATGAAATTCTTGACAATAATGATGTTAATAATGATTATGATAAACTTGTTGATGCTTTTATTACAATATTATGATGAATGTGTTCCGCTCAAAAATGTACTTTCAAGAGAAAAAAGATCCTATATCACCATGGATTACCAAAGGTCTGCTTAAAAGCATCAATCAATCATGTGATGGTAATTTTAAAAAGTTCAAAACCTATAAAAACAAGTTGAATATGCTTTTACGAAATTCTAAACGGATGCATTTCTTTACGAAATTTGACAAATCTAAAAAATAACTTGAAACAAACGTGGAAAGACATAAATGGTATTATTGGTAAAGGTAGAAAACAGACATCACAGTGTAAATTAAAAGACGTCAGTGCTAAAATCATTACTAATTCTCAGGATATCTCTAACCATTTTAATGACTCTTTTTGTTTGTTAACGTAGGCCCTAAATTAGCTTCAGATATTCAAAAACACAGGCAAAAACTATCACGAATATCTTCATGACATGAATTCTAGTTGTATGTATATGAAACCAATTGTTGATATAGCTATTATAAAGATAATTGACAACTTTAACCCAAATAAATGTGCTGGTAACGACAATATTGGAAATGTCATTATTAAAAAAGTAAGCAATGAAATTGCTCGGCCATTTACAAGTATTTTTTAATTATCATTGCCAACAGGTATAGTTCCAGATAAATTTAAAACAGCAAAAGTATTTCCAATTTACAAAAAGGCTGATGATGAAATTTTCTCAAACTATCGTCCAATTTCGCTTTTACGTTTCTCCAAAATTCTCGAGAGACTTGTATTTAACAGATGCGTTGACTTCATAAATACTCACGAAATCCTTAATAAAAAACAATTTGGTTTTCGCTCCAAACATTCAACCTACATGGCTATTGCTCAACTGGGAAAAAAATAAATGAAACTACAATAGGAATATTCTTAGATTCATCAAAAGCATTTGATACTATTGATCATAAAATACTTCTTCATAAATTAGAACATTATAGATTTCGTGGTGTAGTACTTGAATGATTTGAGAGCTACTTAAGCAATAGAACTCAAAGTGGTTTTTTTATGATAACTGTAATTCTGTAATTAATGATATTACATATACTTCAAATGTACATGATTTCATATTGTTTGCTGATGACACTACTATTCTTTACTCACACAAGGACATCAATAGCCAAATAAATGTAATAAATGAAGAATTGAATGAAGTAAGCAATTGGTTTAAAGCCAAAAAATTATTAGTTAATGCTAGCGAAACGAATTATATGATTTAAAGTACACCTCATATGACATCAACCAAAATACGAGAAGATTTTAATGTTACTTTAAATAATATTACAATAGAAAGAGTAACATTTACTAAGTTTTTAGGCGTATTAATTGATGAGTGTCTTACATGGAAAAACCACATTGATTGCATATCGAAAACAGTTTCAAGAAATATTGGTGTCATGAACAAACTTAAGCATTTTATTCCTGCACGTATATTACACTCGTTATATTGTACTTTAATTTTACCTTATCTCAGCTATGGAATACTTATATGGGGCAAAACTTGTAAATCATATCTAGACAAACTTGTTAAATTGCAAAAATGGGCAATTAGAACCATCTCTAATAGTCACTATGGTCATGTGTTTTAAAGCTCGCCTCCTTTCGCGTTACACACGGATTTTGGCTTTCGCGACATGATTTTAACTTTACACATTTATATTTGCTTGTATACCCCCCTGAGGTAGTAAAAGTATACATTTTCTGAAGGGAAATTGCATGAGGAAACCAAATATGCCATTAAAATTATAGTACAACCACGAACTAAAATGGTATGATCGGAAATGTTCGGGAAAATATCAGAGTTTTTTAATTTTTAATTTGAGATCCAAATATTTTTTATCATTATTTACTTTACATATTTTAATTCCTCATGAAATTACCCATTATATGATATATAATTGTCAAAGTTACTACGTCGGTATGGTAATTATACCGCCTAGTTAATATCTCCAATTTTTATTTTATATATTTTTAGCATTTTCAGAAATATTTGTTTAAGGATGAACCCTTCCCTGATATAAACGGCATTTCTGAATTCCTCTAGTTACAAGCTTTCCAAAAACTTTTGCTATCATAGGTTGAACACTTTTTCTGTTATAGTCATTTTTATAAATCCGGTAAATTGAGGCTGATTATTCATGTTGACTGTGTAGCGAATAGGAAGAAAGCTGATGATCATGGTCTTATCCATAATTAATAAGTTGTTACAAATAGTTGACAAGTCTGTTGAACCACATACTTAAATACCACTAAATATCCTTTAAAATGGGACCAGAATGGTGTTTGTAACATTAGGGGATGACTAATTATTGTAAAAAGAACAAAGATTATCGCCATTATTGGATTATCCCCATTGAGTTTGTACAGGCGGCACCCCTTCCAGCGGCACCCCTTCCAGCACCACCCCTGGTCTCCAAACATCAAACAGCTGTATCTCCCCTTCTGTATAAGCTATACCAATGCCATCTTGCGGGCGGATAGCGTTTTACTAGAGCTTTAAAATGAGACCAAATTTGTTGAGATAGCATTTGTGGTTTTGAAAATATTTGAGGAAAATGACAGCATAAAACTAAAAAATATAACGGCACCACCCTATTGGGAGGCGAGTTCATAACGCGTGACCCTATAGGAGTCACACAGCACCTTTATTTGCCAAGTATAATCTTCTTACACTAACCGATATGTACACAATGGCACTTGGGGTATTCATGTTTAAGTATTCCATAAATGATCTACCCGTAGCTTTTAAAACATTCTTTTCAAAACGTTCAGATGTTCACAACTACCCAACAAGACATAGCAATGATTTTAACATGACAAATAACAAAAAGACTTTTCCGACCATGCTATTCGAACCAATGGTCCAATTCTCTGGAATTCACTTCCCAAAACATGAAACAGTCCAAATCTTTGAAGTATTTCCGAACCCATTTCTGTCTTGTATATATGATGTTGTGGGATTCTTATTGTTTATTTTAGTATCAAGTGTTTGTTTATGTATTGTTTGTTTTAAGGGGTAGACCATAAACGGGCCTCATTGGCTTTCCAGTCTACTCCTCCATATTGTGTTTCTTTTATATGTGATTTGATGTATTTTTATATGGAAATAAAAAAGATTGATACGTTGTTTCCCGCATGGGTAAACTAATGTTTTAAATGAAACGAAAAGTGGTGAAACTGTCAACATTTACATATTTTCATAAATTAAGCTTAATCAAAACCATTGTTTTAATTTATATGGCTCAGATGTTTATGTCTGCCTGGCAAAATTTGTGAATTAACATTTGCCCAAATCTGGCATCAGTACCTATTCTACCTTTCATTTTATAACAACAATGATAAATTCTGGTGTTGGACCAAAATGTATGCAAATTTCATGCAAATTAGATGGAAATCAATATTTGTACACACCCCAACCACTGCAGACTCTACTGAAATATGGAGGGAAGGGTTTTCTATCAATTTATTATCAAAATAGCTGGTAGTATCTCTATCAACTTCAAAAAATCTCCCTTGCCTAAAAATGATACAAATAAATATTATTAGTTAGGGGAGACGTCAAAACTCGACCGCCCGTTGACTGCCGGTTACGGGCGGTTCCGCCCGGTTCTTTCAGGTCAAATGTTTTACTGGTATATGAATATTCGCGCATGCAACACTGAACAACCGCCGGTTGACTTAATGCTGTAATCTGACCAATTTACACTATCAATCTGTTACTTTGCGGTCATAATAGCTCTCTCTATAATCGTTCTATAAAAAAAAAACATTCATAGACTTTCGGTATTGATTTTAAAAAGTTAATTGAGCTATAAACAGATTGAAAAAGCCAACCCCAGCGAAAATCAATAGCTGTATTGTACTGGTGTCAACTGAGACTTTTAAGTCTTAAAAGAGCCCATTACTTCAAGATGTTATTGCTCACGTGTGTGACGAGGCACTTTCAACCGGTCGTGATCACCAGAGTGTTACTATTTGACCTCATTATGTGTGTATATTATAACAGACGACACGTTTTGTGAGAACCGAACGGAACCGGCCGTAACCGGCGGTTGCCGGGCGGTCGAGTTTTGACGTGATCCCTTAATGGATAATCTACAAAACAACTATAGTGAGATTGAATCTTTCGTCATATGAGCGACAACTATTTGAATAGACTGTTAGGCTAATGAACCAAATTGATCACACGCGCAGGATCCGCAAACAGCGCCCTCATTTCCCCACGTTTACTGGCAGGCCTGTTCACCATTCAGGCAGGTGCTTTCACCCGTGGGTACTATTTAGGTCGATTCGATCATGTTAAAGGTATATTATGTGATCTTTCCAGGGAACGCCCTCAACATCGAAAAAATTGATTCTTAATTACTTCAAAATCATGGTTTTAGAGTGAAAATAAACTGTCGGGTTAACACGACAGTTTATATTTTCACTCTAAAACCATGATTTTGAGGTAATTACGAATCGTATCGCTCTGTAACTTGGAATGTATGTACGATTTATGATCAGAAATGTAAATCTGCAAGAAAATCTACTTTCTAAAAAAAAAATCATGAATAGAGGGCGCTCTCTGGAAAAGATCACATAATATGCCTTTAATACAAAAATACCATCATCCCCGCGGGCATACCCGGAGAATTATAACATTGCCCGAAAACCTCGCATTTTCAAGCTTAGTCTTCGTGCTTGCCTGGAACTAGCACTACCTGGAAGCACAGGATTTCACAAATTGCGCGCGACGTCTGCCCTCATCATATTCATACGTTAATTGATCACATTTACCATAAATACCAGACGATGGCGGCCATGCAATATTTCAGTACTGGTATCGTAAGAACACAACGGCAACACTGGATTGAACGACTTGATAACATGCATTTAATATCAATCAAAATTGCAATGTTTAACTATAATATAATAAAATAACGTATTTTGTAACAAAAAGAAAAGTTACCAGCGCGAGGTTTGAACCCACCGCGAAAACTAGACATTTTAAAATCGGTAACAGTCCGATGCCTTACACACTGTGTAATACACAGTCGTCCAAGCTGCTATATGTGACATGGCATGGCACCACGAAACAGGCGGAAAGTCGCGGCGAAGATGTTGCTGAATTGAGCTAGGATAGCATGTTATTGATTTTTGCCGTTTGTCGTTAGTATGGACCAAGCCCTTTTATTATAGCGGGATTATAACATAAATAGCCTGGCATGGCTGGTAATACTCTTAACATAACAATACAATACATACTGCTATTTTATAATTCCCCTATAATAGAAGGGACCATGGCAGGGGTGTGCCACTGAGCTTGCCGATCGGGTCCACTTTTAAATTGAACTTAGTCAGCATAGAATTGATGGCGCTATACCGATAAGGCGTGATTGTAGCAGGGATTGTAGCAGACGATGGTAGACACGAACGGTCGTTAATTTTGAATTCCATTACTTTCGATGTAACAATGGATTTTGCCCGGGATTTTGATTATATGACCCCATAAAATACATCACACGTTGGAACTAAATTATTTCATCCAAAAACCGCTGGAGTTGGATAACCAACTCCAGTGTCAGTATTTTTTTTACAGCAAGCTGTGTATAAATCTACCGCGTGCACAGCGCCACCAATTCTATGCTGACTAACACGCCGGTCACCGACGCATTCCAGACGATTATCATAATTTATTCAAATATTCAAAAGGTCCGTTTTCGCTACGTACGTTAGTATACGACTTTCCTATCCCAAAATTAATAGTATCCCTGACCATGGGTCCATACCAACAACAATTTAAACGGCAAATCAATAATATGCTATTGCCTCAATTCAGCAACATCTTCGCCGCGACTTTCCGCCTGTTTTGTGGTGCCATGTCACATATGTGGAAAACAAGAGGCGTAGAATTTGAGTACCGGTACTTATTTTAATAAGCAGTAGGTATTAAAGATTGTCATTATTTCCCAAATAATCATAAAACTATATCATAAGGACAGAATATCGTCAAGTATTATATATTATTCTCTTTTCTACCATTTCGCCTCAAAACATTGAGATACATAATATGAAATTTCAAGCAACACACGTATCTAAATTAAAATTACCGGACTTGTTCAAGAACTGCTGTTTTAACTTGCAAAAAATGTGATTTTCATGATTTTGGAGGTAACAAATCAGATTTTTAGGCACGTTTTGGTCTATAATTCCAAAAATAAATCAGATATTAAAAAAGCACCCTAGGGAATTGTATTAGGATTATAATAAAACTAGTATGACAAAATTTGACAAAATATATTTTGAGTTATCTTTGCAGAACCTAAAATGGGTCAAAAAATCAATTGGGTCAATTTAGATATTTTTATTTTTGGGACACCCTGTATAAGACATAAAACTCGTCATCGGGAAACAACTTAACCGCCAAACCAAAGAAGATTTCTTGGTGCACCCCAGGATGCTTCGCTTTCATCACATGACCACTGATTTCTGTCACCAGTGTCTACTAGTTCCCATCGACATTACAGTGCAAGAAAAGGCTTATAAAGTTGTTAAACGAGGGTCTTTAAGAATATCCTGTTGCAAGTATATAACATGATTGATGTGTCTTTAATACAGTCCTCTCTTTATTTTCTTGCGAACTTGCTAAGCATGAAAAGAGCTTAACCGTCGTTAGAGCTCTGAGGAGCATTCGCTGCTACAGCACCTGTTGCAGACGTCAGCTCTGTAGCTGATTTCTCATAGCTAGACGCCTGCAGAGTACTTCCAAGCTCACGGTTGCGCCAAGATTGTTGCGCGTCATCACTAGCAAAATGAATGGCGTAAATCTTGGGCAAGTATAAGCACGCAAGGGTAAGATAGGTGTTAAAAAGTAACGCAACTATTAAAGTCAGTATCTTCTGTGCAACATCAATGGCTGTGGTGTAGACCGGTACGGAAGCCAGATACACTATCACTGTCGAATACACACTGATACCGATGAACTTGGACTCGTTGTAATTGCTCGGAACCTTTCGCGCTCTGAAGGCGAAATAACAGCACGTAATAATGATCATCATGTTGTAGGCGCACGACGCAAGAAATCCGTGGCTAAACTGGCAGTAGATTTCCAGGTATGGTTTCCGTTGTCATGGTTGTACTGGGAACATGATTGATGGCTTTGACGAGGCAAAGAAAATTGAAGAGCATGATAGCATGACCTGCAAGTTCAATTAGGAAAGAAACAATCCAATGATGTAACTAGTGAAGACAAAATGTACTTGTGATAGATGTATCATACAGAAAAGTTCTTGATGTACAGTATTAGATAATCAGGAATTATTGTATTACTTATCAAACAAATGGCTCAATTAAATAGAAATGGACGATGATCGATTATTGACAAACAAAAAGTCGAGATGAAGGTTGAAGGAACATGAGGAAAGAGGGATAGAGGATGTTAAATTATTAGCATAAAACTGAACAGTTTGAATGCGAAGAGCCGACCGCAAACGCGTGGCAATCAATTGTCAAGAGTTGAGGAGCAAAGACAGAACCACACAAACCAAGACAAACCAAGACAACAGAGGACAACACAAATGATGAGAATTATACCAAGGAAAATGTTATATAAAATGATTATTTACAAATGACGCACCTCTGCTATTATAAGCGTTGCTGCAATGGAGAGCTGATGTCCTGGACTGGTATAACGAGGTCGCTTTCCTTTAGTGGCATTGAAAATTCTCCAGATCCGGTTAACCTTCAACAACATTGGTACGAACGTCATGCAGACACACGTTGAGATGCATACGTCTACTACAATACAAGTTACAGTTGAAGGTCGGAGAAGAATTATAAGGACAACTAAACAGGAGAAAGCCAACCCAATGATGTTAATGCAACTAAGCTCACGACTGCTCGCTTTGATGAGCGAATGCTGTGAATAATAGCAAAGTCCGACTGCTGCGATCGCGGTAAGAATCAGCCCACCTCCTGCAACGGTAGATGAAACTATATACACCATACTCTGTGAGTCTATGTAAGTCGGCTTGATCTGTAAGCATTTTATGAAATTGTCATCGGGCCAGTGGGTAATTGGGCATTCAAGACATATTGCCGAAGATGTTTCATTTTGGGTAACAACGATAGCAAAGTCAGGACAACGCTGACAACCAAAGCAACATTTCTTCTCAATGGGAACTCTAACGTAGCCAGGTTTGCAGTCTTCGATGCACAGAGATGTTGGTACTTTTCCATCATGCGTTCCCCATTGTATCAATTTCTCTGTCAGACTTAGAGGCGTTAGAGCATTATCTTGGTTCCAAAATCCAATAGTCACCATCTCGTGGACGCCATCGTTAAACTGCCAGTTTTGCAGTTCATATTTACCGGATACTTCGCCGTTGTTATCAAATTGGAAGGATCTGTTAGAACCAGGTGGCGTAAACGAGACGCGATGAAGGTTCTCCTTAGTGTTCCATCCGTTGAGTTCGTCAACACACGGTCCGTTATAGTCACATGTATCGTGAATGCTCGCATTAAGGGCGTAGGCTATTGCCATAACCCCATCGATGACTTGCTCAGATACATCGTGCGGTGTGGGATTTCGGCATATGTCCTCTCTAGTGCAATTATGGGTATTCAACTGGTTTATATAGTCTCTATACCATTGACTGGCGTGGTCTGTATATAATGGTAATCGGTTATAGTAGTCTTGGAAAATCGAATTAGATACACTGCTGAATCGAATGTATAGTCCATATAAACCAGGTGAAATGTCATCTGAATCATCCGTGTCGGGACCCCAACCGTCACTGCCTATGAATGTATAGGATTTGTTCATGCCTTTGATTGCACGATGGACGGCTAAGGCTGGCAATATATCGGCGAAGAGCACAATCACGGAAACTTTGTCGCTTTCCTTCAACTTACCTCTGATCTCACTGATTTCACTATCAGAAGATTCGCCGGATACGGGCATGTTTATGGCGATGCATATATCCCGCTTTTCGGCCAATGATCTAATTTGGCGCGCGCCGTGAATCCCGTACGAATCTATGGAGTAAAAGAGCGCGATATATCTCCAGTTGTAGTGATCCAACAGATCAATAATCGCGCCAACTTGAAACTTATCGGGAGGTACGGTCCGAAAGAAAAATGGAAATCTTCCCGTATCACTGAGCTCATCACTCGTGGCGTAATACGATATGATAGGCACGGCATAAAGTCTGCCAACTTTGGCGGCAAACAGGCTCGTCGCACTGCTCCCCGTACCGATAACTGCTAACACTTTATCGGCTTTCCCGCGAAAACGACCTGGACACGTGGCCGCGTAGTCTGCCTTCCGGGATGGACCAGTCATAGTAAGCATAGTCCACAGGGCAATATCCTCTCTTCCACAATCATTCCGTATCTCGTACCCAAGAGTTACGTTCGGTAGTACATCATCTCGTTTGTTAATCAAATCCACCGCGTAAGCCATACTCTCCAATTGACTGATGGCTTCCTTTTTGAAATCGCCGTCGCACGGCGTATTCGTCATTCCGTAGATGTTGAATATCCCTCCGATCAATATATCGCCGGGCTTGAAATAAGTCTCGCAAGCGCGCTCAGTAAAATTGGTTGTGTTGCTATTTGCATGTAGGAACGTTTGTGATGCCAGGATGAAGAATATCCACACCAAGAATTTCCGTGTGTGTTTATGCATAGCGATGCTTCTCTATAGAAAACTCATCTAAATTAAAATTTGGTGATACAATATTACCGACTATTAAACAAAATAGTGATGATGATCAATAAAAAGGACTATGCTTCATTACGATATGAGACAGGTACAGAAGTCGTCATACATCTTGTGACTTCAAAGTATGCACAAAAATGGTACCCGAAATAACGCGGGGAAACATGATGATGTTTATGAAAATATGAGTGTTGATGCTTAGCGTTGATGCTTAGCATGGAAATAGCAATGTGACGTTCAGAGATGGCGCAACATTTCTTTATACATTTCGTAACGTGACTGCAAGAACGTCGTATCTACATTTTTTCTCCTCTTAATGAAAAGGCTTTTTGAGATCAATTTCTCTGTTGTTTTGGATTGTCTTATTTCTATCATCATACACGATGAAAATGCTTTAAATTCAGATTGGTACAATTTCCTCAAACATTTCAAATGTGCGTTATTACTACTTATATACTTTTATAAATAACAAAGAAACTAGTTTTATTTTTATTTGGCGTAATGATTATTATTTCATGCTGTTTGTTCATTAAAGATACAAACCACAATACAGGGTGAGAAAAATATTGAGGTCCCGATTTCTTAAACTAGTGCAAATACAAAGATGAATACCTATATATGTACACTAAGAGCACATTGTTAGCTATAACCTAATTTTTATTTCATTCAAATTGGTTATTCCAAACGACAGAAATGCGCTTTTGCCCAAATTCTGTGAAATTTAATCTATTCCAACATTGTCTAAGGGACCACTATGAAAGTAAAAGTTGTTGCTGAATGTTGCAAGTTGAACATGTAGATTCCAGTTCCAGACTATACACACATGACACGTACGATAAAAATCTTGCATTTCTTGGAATTAGTGCCATCAAAAGTTATGAAAACATTATTTTACTTAATTTGATATTAGAGTAAAGAGGGCCTGTATTTACACAAAATTCATCATTCACCCTGCTTGATTGTTATGCATTTGTTTGATGTACAATGCTATAATATCATATTCTAATCGTAAATAGAGCTTCGGATTATTTATTTTAATTTTTAAAGTTAGTATTTGTCCATCAAACTCATTCAATTTAAATGGACATGATTTACATCACTCTTTTAAAATGACCCCCCTCCCCCTAGGCAATTCGTTAAACCTGTGGCGACATTGTGGGGCGGGATTTGGATATTTAATGTAAATACTATTATCCTGGTGCATAAACATAGCCCAGGGTATTAGTGATGACTAGCATCGTGCCTCAATATAAAATATCGGGACCAAAACGTAGTCGCGATAAATTTATTGAGTATAAATGGAACTGTTCCCTTAACAATATCACATTACTCTTGGCTTATTCGAGTTGTACTTTCAAATTGTAGGTCTATTAGTAATCATCTACAGTTTGTTTGTTTATTTGTTTGTTTACACGGTGTGTCCTTACGGACACACGCTTGGGTCCTGAAGGGACCAGGCTCAAGCAAAATGCTCGGGCCAGTTAAGTGAAGACAAAACAGAACACATCCCGCTTGAGACCCAGAGATTGTATTTCATCAGTTTGTGTTGGCGATAGTCAGAGTGCACACAATCCTGGTGTTCTTTTGTGTATAATTGATCTCAAGATGTAATCACAAATTCATATAAGTAAAACTAATATTTGTAATTTTGCTTAACACACACTTTACAAAATATACAAAATTCATCATCAGTTTGTTGATAGTCCTTTTTGTATATTTCGATCACAGGTAAAAGGTAACATCAATCCATAAAAATGTCAAATGCTTGTCTTGCCTGAAAGTTCAACGGCGGACCACCAACACTTGCTACACTTGGCCCGAACGTAATGAAGCATTCTACTGACAACCACTATAGTGACATCATCTGTGTTCTGCCACTTCCAGCATATGTAACAATTGATTCACAATTATTGTTAAACAAATTCGATTTGACCAAGGCTTGAGAACGTTTCAAACAATAACTGTAAACTACATGAAGGGCGTGTTCCCCAGTACAGCTTTGACATAGGCATAGTCGAGCGCCGGCTCCCATAGACACTGTACTTAAGCGTGGCACCTCCTCTTGCTCACGATTTAAATGTAACCAAAACAAGTTTATATAATCTTTTAAGTATTATCAGGAATCGCTAGGGGTGTGAGATTTGTTGTTGTGTCATATTTTTAAAGAAATATTGAATCTCAGCCGGTTATTTTGTAAAATAATTTCGCTGAATATAGTACATTGCTATAATATGTAATCGATCCATTGACTACGGAAAAATCAACGTATTTTCATGGTGGCGTTAATGCCATCCACAATCAATGTCACTAACCTTAACTGTACACTAAATCCCTTTTTAGTTTGCGTCTAATGTATTTTGTATAGGCCAATGTTAAAATGTTGCAATAAACAACATTAAAATGCCACAATCTAGCTGAAAAAATTATCGTATATAATATACATAATACACTTTATTTGAGATCATGCATATATTTTTAAGACCTTTTGACAGAAAGATATGTGGAGGGGTTCGTCATAGTATTTTCATACTTTTAATCACACTCCTTCATGATCTAAAAATTGAATCATCCTGATAAATAAACACGACACTGCTATTATTTCGTCTTGATATTTTATTTAAGTAATATAAATCCCATTGAATACTCGATATAATAATACAAGGCAATCAAATTAATTCTTGACATAACAATGTTCAAAAGTATAAATTATATAAATTAAATAATATTAGAAATTATATTGCACAGATAAATGAGAGTGTGTGAGTCACCTTAATCATTAGTTCAATATACTGTAACATTCCAAGTGAAACTGTTTTTGGTAATTCTGCATTAGTTACATACACATCCTACACAATGATCGATTAAAATATCAATAATTAAAAAACATATTTCAAACTTATACCGTATTTTGAGTGACTTCTTCAAAATTCCGTAAATATTCTAAAATTGTATACACGATCAACCTCGATTTGTCATAATGAAAAACAATACCCCTACTAATTCAGTCGTGATCATTATTTTACATTGATATTTTAGGGCTGTATTTTGCGATACAATGATTGTTTGCTTTTTCATTTTTTTCTCCAAACATTTTACAAATGGTTTGTCTTGATCTGCATTACGCAGTTTAATGTTCACATAATTCATTTTACAGGCTATAAATGCCCCCTTCGATACCTGACGTAATATTAATATATACGACACAGCTTCAATATTTAACTACCGTATTTTAGGTCGGTGATAAATATATTTATTTCATTGACATCATGAATCAAGAAAAAAATACAGGAATATTTGGTTTCATGAGCAATTATACAGTAGGCCTACTTTGACTCGTACATCTACACCCTCCATAGGAGATGAATAAGATGTTCCATCAAAGGCCAAGATCAAGGAGTACAAGACAGAGTTTTTTTCAGAGAGTCTATCTTCTGCAAAAATGCTAGGTCTAAAGTCCCACCGTGACTTCGGCGCCATTATCGTCAGCATCTACAGTGGCATTAAACATGTTAAATGGATTGGAACATCCTGACAGACGATCAAAACATCCACATCTCATTGTACATCATGCTTGCTTTTCCTGCAGCTGCAATTTGCCGGGCATGATGTTTTGCAGTTGCATGATTGCTATCCATGAGTGTTGGTATCAAAAGACCTTTTTGCATACACCAACCATGATTTTCTACTGCAGGCAAAGTTGGAAACCAATATCAGCCTTAAGTTGCCAAACAGACATATGGTAGAATGCAGGCAAAAGATAATTGAATCTTGAGCGCATCACTAGTCGGTGGTATTCGTATCATTATTCGTCAAACGAAAATAAAAAAGCGCCAACACAGTGGTGTAAATCCTAAAGACCTTATCAAACATATCCACAAATTAATGAAATGTAATAAATATACAATTATGTATACAAAATGTATGTGAGAAAAGAGAAGAGAAAGATGAAAGATAGGCATAAATGTTTACATTGGTGTAACCAATAATGGCTACACTTTTAAATCAGCATAGCAAAATATGATGGAAATTATATAAAGAGCATTTTGATAGACATGCTATATAATGCATTTTAAAGTCCATATATACAGCGGAACCTGGTAGAGGGGGATCCCTAAATTTCACGGCCCCTCTAGTTCTGCACACCTCACCTAAAAAACGCCAAGTATCACATAGAACATTTTTATTAAAATGTTTTCATCCCTCCTATGGGCTCAGCCCCTCCGCGACTAAACGTTGATGATTCCACCACCAACAATTTTATAAGCAGGATAGGCCTCAAATTGACTTTCCTTAAATGTCACCCATTGAATGACTGTTAAAGAATATGAACTGTGGAAAATGGGTTATATGAAAACCATGTGACATGTTCTTTAAATTGTATGTGCCTATTCACTTTTGAAGACATTTTTGTATGCGTCTTACATCCAGTCGATTCCTCCTGAGATGAAAACACTCGAAACACCCCCCTTCTATCCGGATCCTACCCCTGCAAGCGTCAGCCTTATACGTCTCAATAACCATTTTATCCTTTTTACAATGAATCAACATGTTCCCGAACCCTTCCTCAACTCCTGGCCTCTTGTCTGTGAAAGCCTAAGACAAATGCGGTTTGATTGAACCAGGGACAGTCGACTGTCCCTGATTGAACGCATCGGTTTTTAATAGAATCTACAAAATATTAAATTGAACGCGTATAAATGAAAATGAAAATGTAATTATGACCATTAAACCTTGTGCACGTACACACAAGCGAATTTGAATGCATTGTTTATATATGTGATGATTCAATACGTAAACAGAATGCGTCAAAATGAAATTAAATACTAGAATTTCTCATTGTTGTTATAAAATAAAAGGTAGAATAGGAATTGATGCCAGATTAGGGCAAATGCTAGTACACACCTTTCGCCAGGCAGAAATTTAAACATCTGAGCCATACAAATTAAAACAAAAGGATTAATAACGCTTAATTTATGCAAACATTTTAATTTTGACAGTTTCACCATTTTTCGTTTCGTTTAAATTATTAATATACCCATGCTGGAAACAACATTTGCATGTTGTGCATAGAAAATACTGTTGTGCTTCAATTGTGAACATTTGAACTCCCTAGCGGAATCAATATTATAATTATGGAGCGATTATTACTTATATTGATACCAATATCAGTCTTTTCAACAAGTCGCGCTGTGGATCAGAAATGCATATGGAACCAATCCGAATTCGGTACTTTTGCTTGCATCCGTACACCCACGCGCTATATCAATCCCAATCAATTTCGGTGGTTACCGTTGTCTTTCATCCCGTAATTGAATCTAGGGCAGAATAAAGGCTTATTGTTCCGGGTTCCTTGATCACAGTTGATTAATTACCATTTTGAAAACTAACAACTTTCTTGTATTTTGAAAAAGAATAATGATGTATTTTAAACATAGCTTAAACACTATATTCAATGGAGCATGATTTCCGTTTATAATTAATTTCCAATTTTACATTGCAATTAGGCTTATATTCAATATAGCTTTAGAATTAATTCATCATGATTTCGCTTACAATTAATATTACACATAATGATGACCAGCATTTTACAAATTTTACAGAGTGCACAATATCAGAAAACATTCGAAACATAGTAAAGTCTGAATATATTCACTTGGTAGTATATATAATTCCAACCAATTTGCGTAAAATTCACATACTTTTAGTCGCGCCTGGCATCCGATATCAATATTTCCAAAGGAAAACTGGTCTAGGTGTGTAATCTGGTTTTGACATAATCTGAAACAATATATTATGTCAAATCAGCCATTACATCATCTTTGAAAAGATTTACACCTTTTCTGATAAATTATGAGATTGATAAAGCTGAATATTAAACATGACCGTGTATTTTATAGTGTAATACATTTAACATCTCAATAAATTACAAAATAATAACCATTTAAACAGCAAACAAGCAAACAACAAGTAGGCCTATACACAAAGGAAACTAGAGAAATATACATCTTTTTAGTTGGGGTTTCCAAGGCTGGCAGGGGCGACGGAAGTAAACAGAATTTGGAAGGAGGAGGAGCGAGTCCAACTTTTGTTTTATAATGTTGAAACATGTAGAAAATTGGTCCAGTATGACGTTAAATACACGTCACCGGAAATAGGGGATGTCCCTCTCTTCACACGTTTTTTTTACCCTCTTGTAGTCAAAATAGTGGCCTGATATTTAGACAAATTTTCATCCAAGGATGGTAATGCATTTTCATCAACAGGCATTCTCTCTAAATTGTTAATCGGAGTAATATCTGATATTTAGACAAATTTTCATCCAAGGATGGTAATAATGCATTTTTCAATCAACAGGCCTTCTCTCTAAATTGTTAATTGGAGTAAAATCCACTCGTAATGTTAATTGGAGTAAAAATACGCACTTGTGGAGTGAAATCACAGAATGACAGTGATTTGTGGGAGCATTATACAGATTGGATCATGGTTTTGCCACTCCAGGACTAATTGGACTAAATTAAAAATTTAAGAAAAAGTGATATTACTCACTCTTTAATTTTGCTGCGGTGATTTTTCACACTCTCTCTCTCTCTCTCTCTCTCTCTGGGGAGAGAAAGATTTTCACTCTCTTTATAAAGAGAGCCATATGAAACTACAATAAAACATCATTAAGTCATCCTGTCGGCGTAATTGCAAAGTTTGTTTCAAATTCTGCCAAACATTGTCATTAATCTCATATTTTAGACAAGATACAATTATAGAAGACGCAAAATATATGAAGCTTATAAAATACCCGCTTATACCATAGTGACATCATCGCGATAATATTACAACAAGCGTTGCACATTATCGTGTTATCCAATTTCATTCATATTGTTCTTGCAACAAAGGCAAATCGTATTATAAAAATCAGGTTTTATTGGAAACTTTTAATTTAAAAAACAATAATAAAATATTAAACATGTTCACTCCCTTACATTTAAGAGTGAAACTATAATAAAACAACACATTGAAAGTCTTCGAATCATACATCTTGCCGCGCCAGCTTAGGCCTACTTTTGAGATATAGAGCAAACTAGTTTGGGTTTTTTTCTTTAACATTTATTTTCAATCATTCACACCTTTTGCATAGCATTATCACAATACAATACATATATTCATAAATACAGATATTAATCCATGTTTGCATCACATGACCAAATTATACGCTATAACAAATAGATTGTTCTAAAGATTAGTACATTCAAAACATCTATAAATTTAATAATCTCTTATTTTGTAAAACACTTTTCATAAACTAAATCATTTGATAGTTTTAAACTCTTTTTAAATAAATCGTCGCTGTTCTGACATACCGGCACATCACTTTATTATTTCTGTTGTGATGTGCCGGTATGTCAGATCAGCGACGAAATATATCAACATATAATGTTTGAAAGCCTAAAATTTGTACTTGGTACTTGTGTATGTCTCACTTTATTATTATTATTATTATTATTATTATTATTATTATTATTAATTATTATTTTCTTTTTTAAAACAAGTATTCTCAAAATAACCATATCATTCAGAATTTTGCTTTTTTTTAACTGAAAAATAATTAGAGAGATATGGTTAGAAATAAACAAAATGGTTACTAGGGAAACAGGAAAAACCATTAATATATCTCTTACTGATGCCATGTATGGGTTTTGTAAAGGAAACGATAAAGAAAACAAGTATATAAATAGACTAATTGTAATCGCAAAGCTTTGCATAAGTAAATACAAATATGGGAAACACCCAAATTTGAAATTTCGATTTGAAAAAGAATTGAATATAAGAAAATGGTTAAAAAGAAAATTCCAATTCTTTCATTACTACAGTACTTATTTTAATAAGCAGTAGGTATTAAAGATTGTCATTATTTTCCAAATATTCATAAAACTATATCAAAGGACAGAATATCGTCAAGTATTATATATTATTCTCTTTTCTACCATCTCGCCTCAAAACATTGAGATACATAATATGACTAATTTAAAATTACCGGACTTGTTCAAGAACTGCCTTTTTAACTGAAATAAAGGACATTTAGACTTGGTTTTGGGATAATTTACTCCATTGGTTTCGGGGTTATTTAATTTAAGGCAACAAAAATTAAAACGTTGTCTCAGCAGTCCACACGCATTAGAACTGGTGAGGAAATGATCTTGGGGTTTTATGTCTGTATTTAATATTCTTTTTTAGAACACTACAACTAAGAGCTTTATCATAACGAAACTCCAACCACTTATAATATAAATGAAGTGGTAGACCTAATCTTCAAACCCAGTTATATGAGGCATGTTGACGCATGGAGGGTAGTAGTAGGCATAGCACAATGCACACACACATAGTCTGCCACTGGGAGCATTACACCAGTGAACAACAACATATGAAGAGCTGTACTGCAAAAGGGCCTACATCCACTTCTACCTGTTACTCATTTGCATTACTGAATGGATGGCTATTCACGATGTGGAATGAAGCTTGTATCGTTGGTGCTCCAATTGGCGTGCATGGATGCACTAATCCAAGTCATGAAGACAGCCATACAATATTTTCATTAATTAATAATGCAAAATGAGTAACATGTAGGAGTGGTCTGTAAGCCCTTATGCAAAAATAAATCTCGTCATATAATGTATGCAGCTCCACTTTGAAAAACACCCCTATATCAAATTAATTATCCTCACATTGTCCACTCCCTATAGGGCAGTGAGCTTGCCATAATATGGTAGTCATGACCTTACACTATAATCTTGATCCAGGTATAAACACTTATCATCAGGTTTTTTAGTTAGGACTGTTTTTACCAATTTTCGAAATTTGCTCTAAACTTGAATATATTGGGCCAATTAAAATAAACCTAACCTGAGATATTGTACTAAACACTTTAATCCATTTAGTGATATGCTCAGATTTTGCATCCTTTGAGTGAACAATGTGAGGAAAAGACTTTGAATTTAAATATGGGTATTTAAGAAATGGAAGAGCTTGTTTAATTTCTAAATCCATCAATATTTGTCAATCAAATTGAGTATACATGTTATATCTATTACCGATCACTCTTACGATGGGATGGGAAAAAAATTGTCGGACATTGCTCATTTGCATATTAATGACTTGAATAGATAATTAGATAATTTGCATATTTAATGAGCTTATGAAACTAAATTATAGTTTAAAAGATTGGGTATCATACAGTTAGCCAGTATACCAAGTTTGATTGAAATACACCATTCACATCTGGATTATAACATTTACGCATATTAATTAGCTGGACTTGGTCAAAATGACCAATTTCACTAGGTTATTTTAGCTTTAAATGCAATATAATTTTACCGTATTTTTTTAATTTAACATGGTATATAGATATTGAATTGTTAAGAAATATGTGTAAATGGTGTTTTGAATGTTACATTATTAACAAATTGAGCTCTCTAAATCCTGTTAAATTCTATTTTTGGGCAATCTACTGTTTTTGGTTTTCGGCCATTTTCGGAGTATTTCAAAACACCGTAACACAAGAATGCATTGACCGATTGTCATAATTCTTTTTGGAAAATAAATCTTTCATTGCAATCTTTCATTTGACTCCAATTTTGTACATGTCTCAATCATTTGAATGTTATGTGTGCTATGCCTAGTAGTAGTATATTACGTTCTTTTTGAGGCAGGGTTGTGAAGTGGTTCTGGTGGTTTTTTTAATTAAAAGAATGCCTTTCAAGGTTAAAACTTTTCGTCTTAAACTAGTTTGTTACAAATATGAATGAAGTGGTAATACAATTCAAACCCAGTGATATGAGGGACTTTTCTCAATGTAACTAAACTTTACATTACCTAAATGTTGACGCAGGGAGGGTAGTAGTATAATATTACGTGTGAGGAAGGGTTGTGAATTCTGGGCTGGCGCGGGATCTAGCGCGCCAGCACGATACAGTCTGCCCTCATGCATACATTAGTTAATCACACCACATTAGTTAATCACACCACTGACTATTGGCAGATTGGGGTCGCAAAACAATTTACAACGCAGACGTGACGACGATGATAAAATACTAGCTTGCAATTCGGGGGTTGCGCACAGTTTTGGGTCTAACATCATAACTTGTGATATGATCTTATGTCTGTTTTTATTCATTTAAAGATTTTATACAAACACTACAACTATGAAATTTATTATAACGAAACTATAACCTCTTATAATATAAATGAAGTGGTAGGCCAAATCTTCAAACCCAGCGATATGAGGCATGTTGACGCATGGATGGTAGTATATTACGTTCCTTTTGAGGCAAGGTTGTGTTGTGGTTGGGTGGTTTTGTTTAAAACAAAAGAATGCCTTTCAAGGTTAGCATTTTCGCCTTCAGCGGTTCTTAACCTGGGGGTCGTGACCCACATGGGGTCGTTTGTTGTTTTCCAGGGGGTCATGAAGGGGTCATAAATATAGTTTTTTGGGGAACCATTTTAATATTTCGCTCTAAAAGGCTTAGAAAAACCCGAAAGAAACTTTCAAATATGCAAAATGTCCTGCTCGCTACGCTCGAATCATATACATTCAAAATATTATTTCGTCATTTGTTGAAGAAAATTCTTCAAACGGATGAATAAAAATTGTAATTCAGGAAACTTGTCATGTTACGATTCTGTTACTGTGGCCTACGAATCAAACAAGAATATGATACGAATAATTGGAATTGCGATACAAATTAAAAACAATGCAAACTTAATTCGATTGATTTGACAACCATATCATTGCTTACTTGACAATTTGTTCAATTCGGAATAATACACCTTCGGAATAAAGTACTTGTACAGGCGCGGATGCATAGACTCCCCCCTGTTCGAGCTTTAGACTCCCCCTGTTCGAGCTTTAGACTCCCCCCTGTTCGAGCTTTTAAACCATGTATATATTTAAATCAAGAATATATTATATCAGTTGTGCATAACTTCTTTCGTGTATTGAAAAAAAAAATATTGGAAATGAAGAAGTGGCTTTTCAATAAAATTTTGGTCAAAAGTATACACCAGATCGCACCAAATGATTTTGATTTTGATTTTTTTTACTTCTGAGGGGGAACATCCCTCCTCAGACACCCCCTGTTCGACCTTTTAAATCATGTATATTTAAATCAAAAAAATATATCAGTTATGCTCACCTCCTTTCGTGTATTGATAAAAAACAAAATATTTAATGGAAATGAAGAGGTGGCTTTTCAATAAAATTTTCGTCAAAAGTATACACCAGATCGCACCAAATGAGTTTGAAAATTATTTTTTTCTACTTCTGAGGGGGGCACATCTCAAGGCACATCCCCCCTCAGACTCCCTCTGTTCGACCTTTTAAACCATGTATATTTAAATCAAGAAAATATATCAGTTATGCTCAACTTCTTTCGTGCATTGATAAAAAAAATTATGGAAATGAAGAGGTGGCTTTTCAATAAAATGTTGGTCAAAAGTATATACACCAGATCGCACCAAATGAGTTTGAAAATTGAATTTGTTTCTACTTCTATCAGACTCCCCCTGTTCGAGCTTTTAAACCATGATTATTTAAATCAAGAATATATATCAGTTATGCTCAACTTCTTTCGTGTATTGATAAAAAATATAAAAAATATTGGAAATGAAGAGGTGGCTTTTCAATACATTTTTTGTCAAAAGTATACACCAGAATTATTTTCTACTTCTGAGGGGGCCACATCTCCCCTCAGACTCCCCATGTCCGAGCAGAGCTCGGCAGCACCGCATTGAATAGTCAACCACCACAAATGTAAAGATTATTCATCTTCTTTTCAGCCCCAAGGTAAACTCAATCTCTGGCTCCGCCCCTGTTGTACACATCCCTGTGTATCTGATAAATACAGAAAAGGTGTACTTTAGATCCCAGATTCTGGACTGTACTAGTATTGCCCGATACTTGAACACACAGTATCGTACGCTACTGGTACAAAGTCAGTGTTCCAGTATCGGTCGATACTGGGACATACAATGTACCAGTATCGGGTAATACTAGAACACTGACTTTGTACCAGTATCGTTCAATACTGGGACAAATCTTACTGGTATCACGTGTACCAGTATCGCCCGATACTGGAACACCGATACTGGAACACAATTTGGTGTTCCAGTATCGAACGATACTGGAACAGTAAAATCGTACCAGTATCGACCGATACTTGCAATATGTTATGTTCCAATATTGAACGATACTGGTATACCAGTATTTGGGACCTAAAGTACACTTTTTCCTCAAATACATAAGAAATTCATCGTTACATATTTTAAAAGTTTATGCAACATATTTGTTTTAAACTATTTATTTATAATTCTTTTATTTTTATATTTATATATCAATAGGTGAGCGTTTTCATGTATAAAAGTACACTAGTAACCAAAAGTATTAGGACACTTGGTTATGGTGTCAAAATCATACCATATATTAAATTGGGAGTGTAATACTCACTACGATTTGAACAAATGTGTTGCTAAATGAATCTCTTCTCATTAATAAATTCATGTTTCCTCCAATATCTCCTAATGAATTCAAATCCATGGAATTGAAGAAAACATGACTGTGCCTTCTTCAAATCCCCTACAAATTTCCCATTGGAAATAGGTCATGAATAATTGATCATTTTTTACTTCCTTTTCAGTCATGTTTTCTTCAATTCCATGGAATAATTAGGAGATGTTGGAGGAAACATAAATTTATTAATGAGAAGAGATTCATTTAGCAACACATTTGTTCACATCGTAGTGAATATGACACTTCCAATTAAATTTTTTATGAGCTATTTTCAATGGGAATTTTGTATGGGGATTTGAACAAGGCACATGTTTTCTTCAATTCCATGAAATTGAATAAGGGATCACGTCAAAACTCGACCGCCGGTTATGGCCGGTTCCGCCCGGTTCTCACAAAACGTGTCGTCTGTTATAATATACACACATAAAGAGGTCAAATAGTTACACTCTGGTGAACACGACCGGTTGATACTGCCTCGTCACACGCGTGAGCAATAAAGTCTTGAAGTAATGGGTTCTCAAGTCTCAGTTGACAACCAGTACAATACAGCTATTGATTTTCGCTGGGGTTGGCTTTTTCAATCTGTTTATAGCTCAATTAACTTTTTTAAATCAATACCGAAAGTATAATGAATGGTTTTTTTTATAGAACGATTGTAGAGAGCTATTATGACCGCAAAGTAACAGATTGATAGTGTAAATTGGTCTGGTTACAGCATTAAGTCAACCGGCGATTGTTCAGTGTTGCATGCGTGAATATTCATATACCAGTAAAACATTTGACCTGAAAGAACCGGGCGGAACCGACCATAACCGGCGGTCAACGGGCGGTCGAGTTTTGATGTCTTCCCTAAGCAGATGTTGTTGGAAAGTGGTAACATGAATTGTTTACTGGGAAGAGATGCAGCAACACATTTGTTCAATTCATAGTGAAACATTACAGTCCAAATAATATAGGGGATGATTTTGACACCATAACCAATTGTCCTAATACTTTTGGTTGCTAGTGTAAGTGTAGTGTTCAGTGCGTAATCTTGATACTTGGTGGTAGCACTAGATTCGTGCCTCTCCAATGGCCCGAATCTATATGACCATGTAAACATACGTAGTAGTGACCCCATCTTACTTGTGAGATCTAAACTCAAATCGCTTTACAACAAATTAATACCAGATTCAAAAAACAATAACGCTATCATAATTATTACAACATATCAAGGGAAATGTCCACCATTGCAAGTTTGATGCCTGAACGCAAAGGACCTGCACTCTTCTAATTGGCTGCGTTACAATTCCAATGCAGAGTCAATGCAAGTACTAGTGTCTGTTTAACTATACAGCTTCCAATATAGCTCATACATATATACAGCATAATATCAATTGACGGAGATGGTGTAAGGTTAATATTATTCTGTTCCGAAGGAAACTGTTTCACTTGTCCTCAATATTGTAGCATTAACACAGTGAATAGAATAAATAAAGAGCATCCAAAAAGTACCATCCATGGGTGCTCCTCACAAAAGACGTTCCACAGAAGATTGAGAAATGAATGACCATCCGATTGAGTTATTCGGTTGCGCTTTTCATCTCCTGTAGGCCCAAGATCCCCAGTGAGTCGCCGACCCTCAGAAATATGGTGAGCCCCAGTTGGCAAAAAAAAGGTTGGTGTAATAATGGCTCGTTTTCTAGGGCGAATGGATCCTGGAACGGCAGATTCGTTTACGAAGAAGCTCCCCTGGTATTTCTGGTACTGGTTGATATTTCTTGCCATCTCGTAATTTCCAGGTACGTGGATTCTTGCGAGTCCCTTATATCTCTCCACTTGATTCATGGCTTCGAATTTGGCATCTAAATATTGCGTAAGTGTCGTTTTTTCAGCAATCGTCATAACAACCTGAATAAAGTGCAGGCACACAGGTCGATGCTGTTTGATAAACTCCACAAACGAATCAAGCATTCGCCCTATCATTGTTTCCGACTGTAACCCATCGGGCAACGGTGGGAATGCTATAGAATTCAGCTCCTTCTTATCCGCTAAACGAAGACCAGCTACAATAGTGTCAGTCAGACTCCACGGAGCGCCCTGTTTTACGTGAAGGTGAAGTATGAATCTTGGATGGAGAAGATTACCCGCTGACGTCAGTACCACTCCTTTGGTTACTGGTCGTCGTCCTTGAGCTTTTACGATTTGATATTCAGCTTCTACTGAATCCCCCGCAGCTTGCAGTACACGCAGGGAATCGCCTGTGGCGGTACCATATGCATCGGCGAAGATTCTGAAGACAACTACGGCCTGTGTCCTCTCGGTCGTAATGTTACCCTTCTCAATTTGAACGTGCACTTTGTGGCTTGTCCTTTCAATAGGAATGTAGGCATTCATGTTGCTAACAGTTTGGTTGCGGTGTCACGATGGTGTATTGCACAGACTGTACTGATCATAACCATCGGATAACGTTTCTTTTCTATATGGCACAAATCAACAGCAGCTTGGAACACCTTCCCATTAGCCACCATTCCCGTTTAACGCTGTTTTATGCAACCGGGAATATCCCTATTGAAAAACACGTAAATAGAACGACCCCGAAACAACCGTTCGTTATGATATACCCAGCTCGGCGCTTACGGTTTGATTGGTCTCAAAGTAACGTGTACTTGAGGAGCTTTCAGAAAATGGTTCCCAAAGGCTAAGCGCTTATGTATTTTCTGAGATATTTGCCAAAAAACTATGAGAAATTTTGGAAGCCAGCTAAAATAAGCATCGGCACCAGATACTCGCACCTCAAATTTTCCACACGCGTTTGTACACTTTGCGCGTAGGTACGAGGCTATTTCGTTTGATTGACAGCTCGACAATGCTTGACAGCTCGACAATGCTTGACAACTTTTCGCGAAGTTTTTGAAGAGATCGAGCTTCATTTTCAATCGTCTTTTCTGACTTTTTCGTGGGAATTTCGGTAAGTTTATATTTTATCAAATCTTATTATAACCGTAACGTATGATGTGGAATGTACAGCATCGGAATTGGCTAAATTGGCGTGTGTTTTCGGTTTTTTTGCCATTTAATTTATCCATGTGCCCTGTGTGACTGTGTTGTAACTTGGTGACTTTTGCAGTGTAGTGATTTTCGGAAAGTTTAGAAATTAGATGATTTACATTCCCAAAATCAGATATGTAAATAATTGCTCGTTTAATACAATATCCAGGCAATAGACAAATTAGTCTCTCAAATAAAAAAATTCTCGATGGTCATCAATACATCATCAGGATAAATTATCAGTACGCTCTACTACTATAATAATAATATTAAGTAGGCCTATAGGCTATAGACTATAAAATATAGCCTACACGCTAGATAGGCCTAAAATTCACTTTGTTTGTATTTGTTTATTTTTACAATTTTATTCCTTCATTTCATTGTACTTTTTAACTTTTATTAGCCATTGAATATAGTCGGCGTCAGTGAAGTTCGGTACGTTTTACTGTGTCAACTGCGTACAGTGTAAACACGGAAGTGCGTTTAGAACAATGTCACAACAGCGTTATATTTGAGAAGTCAATGCATCCCGGTATCTGTACTGATAGTGCGATTGTATATAATGGGTCATGAATGTCCCCTGCCGCACTCTCATTAACTAGACGTGTTCTTTGGCGGTTTTAAAAAGTGCCGTAGTATTCTGGCGACGACTATATTAGGCCTATTGCGGCATAAGAATAAAGTTCATTTATTTTAATTATGTCCTCGCATTTAATTTAAAACTGGTTGAATTTTACACATGAGAGATGGGCATCAATATACTAGCTTCTCATTCAGAGAGCTATGATTTCGAGCTATATTTTGTGTCAAAGTATGGACATAATTCCAACGAAATTGACTGCTGCCTGATCAATCGTGATGCGCATAACAGTTGTTCGCGCATTTATGATCTGGACGCCGCTTCGTGAGCAGCAACAAAACAAGCTCGCGTGAATTATTTCCATGGTGCAATGAAGAAAAATGGAATGAAGTCAACTAATACTTTACAACTGTAGCATTTAAAGTAAATACAAAACTTTGTCGATCACAGTGTATATGATTCCCAAGCGTCCCATGCGACTGGTGCGTATCGTTCGTAACCGAGTCAATCGCGATGGCAAGAGCGCAGTTAAAACGGAAGATGTGACGTTCTTGTAATCAAATAGGTAATTAGCTTCCAGGGGTGGGTCGGGTCACTCATCTCATTAATTTTCATAGGGATGCAAATATGAGTAGAATTCCTTTATAAAAGAAACAAAATGCAAAGCCAAGGCAGTAGGTGGTGGTAGGACATAATTAACAGCATTTGAATTGTATTTGGATAATTATTAACAATGCCAACAATATTAAATCAGGTGACTTTACCCCAAAATATTACAATATTATTTATTAATATTAAATAGTCACCTCGTCTTGCTTTTCAAAAACTTAACAGTAAACTCGGAATCAATTGTAATAATTGGCCTTATCAAAATAATAAAGAGGACATACTTCGTGATATTTGGCAGTCAAGAATTCAATCAGAATCGAGAAAATATTTGATCATATAAAAGGTCAAATATACATGAAAGGTTGTTCAAATTTTGATCTTATAATGTACACAAACTACATTTATAATGGTTATTTACTACAAAACAAAAAATAAAGTGGCTAGCAACAGCAGTATTGGGTATTCTAAATCTACTTTAATTGTCAAAATGTTAAGCAACCCAAAGACATTTAGTCCACAATGTTTAAATGTTTATATTTCAGAATGACAGTCATACAGCTGTTTACACATATTTAACTGCTGTTCAACATGGAGTCTCCAGATGAACCTCCAGATATCCCTCCAGATGAACCTGCAGGTGCAGCAGGGGACGATTATGTAAGTGCAATACACTTTCTGTTTGAAATGTTATTTTTACACAATTTGCCCAATACCTTGCATTCTATCAACAACAAAATTCCAGCACATCTGAAAATCAGGTCAAAATTAATATTTCAAATTGATAAAATTGATACCTCTTTCAGAAGGAGAGCATGTACACGTAATGTAGCGTGACAAACTAATAGATGATCAAGGGCATAGCAGGAGGACCGAAATAAGGTCACATGACATTATTTTACCATCTCTCCCACCCCCCCCCCCCCCCCCCCCCCCCCAACCCCCATATTTATATTTATTGGTAACTACTTAAGGCAAAGCCTGGAAGACTGGAAGCAACTTGTTGAATAATTTCAGCACCGACTGCTACACTAACAAAATAAGGAAGAGGTCCAGCAAGGTAGTGGCCATTTGGGATATCATAGTGTCACTTGGCAAAAGGTTTACAAATTGTGAAGATATAAAATAGTTTTGAATGACTATCTTCTCATATTGCTAAAAACACTTTATAATTAGAATATTGTATGATTGCATTTTGTATGCTATTTTGCAGCCTAGGCCGGGCGCCCGCCATGGAATTGCAGATTCCCGTTCCAGTCCTGCTAAAATAGTAAGTTATTGCGAACACTAAGATAAGCATTCTGTATTGGTAAATAATAAGATAATCGATTTGTGTGCTATTATAATGAATTTGGCATAGACAGAGTCACTGTTTTCTAATTTATTTGATCAAATTGACCAGCTGGTATCGAGGTTACGCTAGCTTTTAAAATGTGGTTAAAATAATAAATTTGAGGAATTAACAGATATATCAAGACAATATGAATATATCTATAGGCATAATACATTGTTAGTTTTGTGTACTTAAACCTAGAATGATGGGCCTATGACACTTACAGCACAATTGAAATCAACTATTTCACTTGCTTCACATAGGTCATTCACATCACATGCTATTGCTATTTAATTAATTGTAAGTTTTTAATTGTATGCTTATTTATATTTATCCTGCAAAATTGTACTAACATATATATCTATGTGTAATGTGATTCTTCTTTCATAGATGGCTGCAAAAGTATTGAGTAAATACAGAAAAAGAAGGTCGGGATCACCTCTACAGTCCCCCCTAAAATCAAAGATAAAGCAGAGGAAGACATGGGCTGATGTTGAAACGAGAGCTCTGGTTGAGTATGTGGCCATGCCTTCACGTCATTGGGATAGACAAGCAACAGGGAAATGGCCCACGATGTTAGTTAGTGATTTCTGGGAAGAGGCAGCAGTATATGTGGCAGATGAAAGCAAAGAACCGATTAGATCAGGTACGTTGAGTGTATTCAGTATTTGTACATGTATGTTTGTCTATTTCACAGAGAGGAAGAGGAATGGTGTCAATCTGCTACTATCATTCTGCTACTATCAAATCATTGACTAAGCCGACGATAATGAGTCCAGTGGTTTCCAAACTGTGGTTCACAAACCTTTCGCAGCCTGATCTAACTGAACTTCCTTAAACCTGCCTCCTGACGTCATGGATACCCATACCCACCTGTCTACGCTCTTACTAACAGTTGCGCTTACGGGACAAACAAAATATGTCCCAATGTGTGAGTGGCATGCGTTATTAGCGTTAATATTAGCGAAAAATTTGATCATGGTCAAAGAAAGTTTGGGGACCTCTTCACTAATATTTATTTATTTAAGACTTCTCACTTGTTGATATATTTAATTGTTAATTATTTCATATTTCACATAGCAACCTCCGTAAGGTCTCGGGTAACCAAAGTCCTGGCAACGCAATTCCCACCAGAAAATGGTGGAATTGAGGCAGCTGAAAAAGAGTACAATATAGATATTGATACGTATCTTGGCGTACGACCTCTGCCATCTCATCCACAACTTCCACCTCAATCCGCTCCATCCTCTTCACCACAAGCAAGAAGAAGTCTGCATGGAAGGCTAGGGCAGAAGAAGTCTGCAGCACCACAGACCCAACTGCAAGACAAAGACATACCACTAGATAGTGACAATGTACTTGAAATATTATTGAAACAAGATATTCAAGAGTATGCCAATAAACTGGACATGGCTGTGTTAGAAGAACTAAGTGATAAACTATTTTTGGCCATGGCCAATAGGAAAGGCATCACAACCTACCCAGGTGACTTCGCAAGTCTGTCAGCAAAAGCCATGTTACGCCTTCAAGAGCAAGGGAAACCTAACTTAGTTCATCACTTTGCTAAGTGCCTGGGTACCAATAGACCTGACTCCACAGATCCCCTGATGCCCCTGCATCGCATGCCCTTTGGCCTAATTGAGTACCAAATAGAATTCTATTCAAGCACAAATAGTGCTCAGGTTTGTCAGCTTACCTTCAATAACCATGTTTTGCATGCAATTTTGTTTTGTTTTAATGTCAGTATTAATAGTGATATTGTGATTTTGTGATATTTATCATAATTATAACTAATAACATATTAATCATCTTTTTTACAGTTTAATACACATTTAATAATTACTAATGTAATTTGATCCATCGTCTTACAGGATATTTATCTTCACTTCATACATTTCAATTATTGTTTTTCACAGATTAACAGCATGTTTTTACCAATTGTGCCACAATCAGTTGCAATGAGTTCCATGTCTGAAATATTGAATTTTGAGTTCAAGGTTAATTTGATCCAACTTTTACAGGACATTTATCTTCACTTCAGACATGATAATTATTGATTCACAGATTAACACATGTTTTTACTAATTGTGCCACAATCAAGCGGAATGAGTTCCATGTCTGAAATGTTGAGTTCAAAGTAAAAAGATATATTCTTAAGCATTTCTTTCAGGTGGATTTTTTTATTAAAGTAGACATAGACAACCAATGTTAGCCGGGTTTAGACCAAAGTGCTTTTAAACAATGAATAGAGTACACAAGGCTCAAGATAACAGTATTTTACCGGGAGCTACTTTTTTCCAAAGAAGCGCCCGGATCATTGGACTTATTGAGAACCGGGAGCTACTTTCAGTCTACCGGGAGCTATTTTTAAAATTAAATCAAGCGTGGAAGCATTGACAAATCGAAATTCGATGTCTTGGGCAAGCTTCCTGATCGTCAACGGGCGCTGGTTTGGACTAAATATCAGCGCTCGATTGTTTATTTTTCAGCCTTACCGGGCGCTATGGCAGGAGGGACTGAGGGGTAAAAATCGCCCAGCGCCCACTTATCTTGAGCCTTGAGAGTACAACATTTTTGTTTTGTTTTAATGTCAATGTTAGGCCAACCAAAGAAGATAGTCTGTCTCAGAAATCCGCCCGCATTGGTATCTGAAATGAGCTCAGGCGCATAGGTCTAGCAGCGTAGGTCTATGCGCCGAGGCCTAGAAAAACTTTTTTTTTTTTTTAAATTCTTTTAAAAAAATTGTTGAAAAGGTTCTCTGAGATGTTTCAATTTAATGAACAGAAATTTATTTACAACTTTATTATTTAAGGTTTTGGTGTAGGAGCTATATTTTTGGAGTAAAGAGTATATTTATTATCTGGTCAGTTACTTATAGCTTGAATTAGCAAATTTGTTTAATAAAAAAAAAAATCGCATACCTCATAGCTTATTTTCTATTTTTTTTCTTCTTCTTAAATCGCAAAGCACTTAATCTGTCTCGGAACCGAGACAGACTATCATTTTTGTTTGGCCTTACTACTAGTGATATTGTGATTTTGTGATATTTATCATAATTATAACTAATAACATATTAATCATCTTTTTTACAGTTTAATACACATTTAATAATTACTAATGTAATTTGATCCATCGTCTTACAGGATATTTATCTTCACTTCATACATTTCAATTATTGATTTTCACAGATTAACACAATTTTTACCAATTGTGCCACAATCAGTTGCAATGAGTTCCATGTCTGAAATATTGAATTTTGAGTTCAAGGTTAAAAGATGACATATTATTTACGCGTTACTTTCGAGGGGGGGGGGGGGGGGGGGGGTTCAGGTTTTTTTTAGAGTAGACAACCAATTCTAGCCGGGTTTGGACCAAAGTGAATAGAGTACAAAATTAAAAGTGTGGACATGCAACTCATATTGTCACATTTTTGATGGTGTCATTATACAGTGTTTCCTCGGATTCAAAATACAATAACAGCTATACTCTTGTTACATTCAAGTTTGTATGACACCCAGGGATAGCGCTACTGGGGGTTCTTGCGCGTTTAGCGCATATTTTTTCATTTTGGCGCAATAAATTAGCTGAAAATCCAAAATAACCCCTTATTTTTCATACTTTTATGGGGTTCAGAGTTCTAAAAACCCCTACTTTAAAAACCTAGTGCTACCCCTGATGACACCAAAATGTGTATGTGCCCATATCCCTTTTCTAAAAAGCTGAATTGAAATTAATCTTCATAACTTGTGAAACATATCATCATCGATGTATTCATAGTGCATGAATTCAGTGAAAATTTGGAAATTGTGAACCAATTACACTCTGAATAACAATTACAAACCATTATAAACATATTTCATAATTGTATACTAACTTCATTCCATTATTTTTTCATTGTTTGTTGGTCCATTGATTCGTGTATGAAAGAAAACCTTCATTTTTTCAGAATTCCTTCATTATATTATGGTAATATAGCAAACTTATTTTCTGAATATTGTATCAGGAAATGGTTCTATAATATGGTTAATCTCACGCAAATATGGTTTAAAGGGGGTGACCTATTTTGCCCTCATAAATATGACCTTAAACAACACTCCAAAATATGTTACTTGAACCATATTACTGCTGCAAAAATGAAGGTTTTCTCTATTCAGCCCTCAAATTTGTTTTGTTTTTGCCCTTACGCGACACTGTTATTATTATTTTCTTTTGAAATTGATAATATATTGTTGTTAAAATCTGTAAAAAAATCTTTCAAAATGGTCTGTAAACATGTTGCTGGTTTCTTTTCATTCATTTGTATGTGAACAATTATTTTCACCAATTTCGAATAAAATTTGGTTGGTCGGGCCTGTACCATTTTGGATTATTTTTTGTCACCTTGCAATTCCTTTTGAAAGAGAATAAAATTTATATTGCAATATTGAACATTTAAAAATGTTATTGTAATAGACATTTTGGGTGAAAATTGTGATGTGTGATAGGAATTTTGAAGAATGAAGACTGACTGGATGTTATGGAATTGTTTTGTCATACCAAAAACACCATTTATGAACTTTCTATTTCCAGTTGAAGACACCAGCAGACTATAGACATTGGCTCCAAATGTTCGCATCAGAGGGTGGCGAACGGTTGTTCAAACTTTTCAGAGGACCGATGTGGAGTGGTTACAAACCTGGTGATCATGAGATGAATGATCCACTAAAGGTGAATTTGTTGTTATTTCTAGACCATGTATTTTGCCACTGTATAATATATAGATGTGTGTATTAATTTTATCTCAATTTCAAGAAATGTTGGTGAAGGTAATTGGAAGTCATATTAAAGGCATATTATGCGATCTTTTCTAGGAATCGTATCGCTATGTTACTCAGAATATATTTATGACTTATGATCAGAAATGTAAATCTGCAAGAAAATCTGCAGGGGGGTCCCTGGAAAAGATCACATAATATGCCTTTAAAATATAAACTCATTAAGGGGAGCATGCATTCTCTCAAATGTATTACCTTTGTAGCACCAAGGAGCTATTATTATAATTCCTTGGTAACACAATGTAGCTTGATTCAATAAATCCACCCTTGGAAATAAACAGCTCACCTTGTGTAAATTCACCACAACATAAAACATATTTGTTTTTTTTACAACATGCTCTACTTCATTTTTACTACAGGCTCGTGTTAATGTTGCATCTATTAGTTATCGGACAATAACTGCAGACTTGGCCAACTCCAAGTTCACAACAACACCAGAAATACAGGTATGTGTTTTTTTTTAAACGGTCAGTCCGTATGGACACACGCTTGGGTCCTGAAGGGACCAGGCTCAAGCAAAATGCTCGGGCCAGGCTTAAACGGCCTATATACGCATGCTGGCTGAAAGTATGTACAATCAGGAATACAATACAACACACCAAATGAAAGTACAATTTCAGTAAACTAAGGTAACAAAGATCAATATGGGTGTGTTCCTGGGATTTTCTCCAATTAAATTAAAAACAATTGCAATTGGTTATGGGTTAATGATAAGGGAATGGATCATTCATTTATTTTCCAAGTTGTTGAATTCAATTGGTTGGTTATATTTTATTTTAAGGGCATTTTATAACATATTGAATTGGCGGGATACATATGTAAATTAAGGGTATTATGGAAAATATTAAATTGTCTCTATCACGACCAACAGCTATTTTATCGTGAATAAATCAAAATGTTGTATGTATGAATACATTATGACTTAGCCAAATGAAAGCATTAGTGTTATAAATATTACACTTACAGGTAGAAGCTCTGAAACAGCTACAGGAGGCTAATCCGGATGGTGATTATTGGTTAAAATTGGATGGTAATGATATTCAGGTTAGTGTGTTATTATATAAGGATCTAGATATAAGTTTCATCTATAGATGGGTGACAGGTGACGTCACACCGGGCAAAACGTGGCTATTTGCCATTGTTCTTTGCCCGGCAGTTTGCGCGCGCATCCTGTTTTGTTTAGGACCCGTGCTTTTAAAACTCGCGCCAAAGCATTATAAGGGGCAATACGGCATAGTGGACATTGTTGTGGTCATATGCTGTTCCCTCAAGCATGTATCGACAGTCCAGTCCCTTCGACCGTTGCGTTTGTTGGTAAACATTGGATGTAAACAACGGTTACCTCATCTATACATATACTCATTTAAATGCATACTGAGTGCAGTGTCACCAATTGCCCCATCAAATGGTGCCACTTCCTCATTAGGGCACAGGTTTTTCACACTCTGCGTTTTTCAATGAATATAACAAAAACCTGCCCCAATATCTGTGATCGTAATGAATTGATAGAAGTGTATATTTAATTATTTATTTATTTATTTATTTATTTACTTACTTACTGGTAAAGAAGCAATCTTCTTGCAGAGTGCTCACATCGGGTAGTTTTATTTATTTATTCGTTTATTTATTTATTCGTTTATTTATTTATTTATTTATTTATTTTATTTACAAAGGATTGCACACAAGAGAAAAAAGACGGTGACAAGGAATGGAATGGCGACGTAGACCTCCTTGATGGCAAACTGCAGGCCATGAAAGCTGAATATATGGCAAGGAGAGGCACGGCATCAAAACCAACAGTTGACGGCCCAGCCATGTGCAAACAGCTTGAAGATGACCAGACGTTTTTACAAGAACTACTTCAGACAACCATAAAGGTAATTGATTGTACCGCATTCTGCAGAACTGGCCTAATTCACCTTGAGAACATGAGAAACTTTGCAACGCACTGATACAAGATAGATTAGAAGTATTCGGGGCATGACTATTTTACGAGTAATTGATCATCCCGAAATGTGCGGAATTTAAATGCATTCAAACATTTCTGGTTTTATAGTAGTCAAAAATCAAAGTGTTATCTTATCCGTGTTAACAATTGATATCCAAATGTCACTAGTCAAAAAGATTCCGAAAGTCAAGTGGAAAAGCAAAGCTCCAATTACTGAAGTATGGATCAAACTATGAAGGTAGTTGTTAACCTTCCCATAAAAACCCATCGAGATTGCAAATTTATGTTGATTTAAAACTTTGTTACTCAAACGCTCTCTGGGGGGATTTTAATGAAATAGGTCAAGAATGCGTATGCGATGTTTTGAGAAATTAGACAAATCAATGTACGCGCGCTGATGTTGATGTGTGAATAATGGCACAACCCCGAAAGGGAGTGCTATTGTGAGCATATCAACATTTGCGCGAGTGCATTGATTGTTCCAATTTTTGAGCAACAAAACATATGCATGTTTTGACCTAATTCATACATGACACTATACAAATCAAAATTCACAATTTAAGCATAAAGTTGATCTATGAAAAACGAATAAAAACATGTTAACAAGTTTGCTTACACCTGCAGTGAAAATCAGGGAACCCATGATTCCTGAACAACGAATCAAAACAAAGCGTGCGCGCATTGAACGGCATATTTTAGTTTCTTGCTTTCTGATTGGTTCGCAACTACTGACATTGTATGAGATGTGATTAAACCAACTTGTAGTCTTCAATGTTTCTTTAATGTTATATTTTTCATACATTCTCAGGAATATGCCAAGAAGGCCAAGAAACCTACAACATCGGATAGCAAACTCAAAGAGCTCAACTGGTCTATAGTCGAAATCTCTAATCTGATCAAGAAGGGCCGGGAGCTTCTAGCTGTATACCAGCATTACAGCGATCGAGAACACAAAGGGGTAGAGGAGGAGCATCTAGAATACCTCCGGCATCTTTATAACAAGAAGAGGACTCCTGCCACCCATGTCCTGGTACTGATGCTGTCGGATGATCAGCGTAATAAGAAGCCATATGCTCTACCAGTACAATATATTCCCTACAAATCATTGACAGACGACCAAGTCAGGCACTTCTGCCAGGAGTTAAAGATCAAAATGGGCGAGTTTGGCCTCAAATGCGTAGGTATGTTTACAAAAAAATCTTTCTTTACGACTACTGTCGCCTTGATACCCTAACTCCATTACGCCATACAAAATCTTTCAGCCAGCCCTACCTTGCAGCGCTTACACTCAAGGGCTATCAGCTGCTGTGGAACTAAATGTTGGATATGGGGACTCCAGTTTAAAGTGATCAACTGGCTGATACAGTTCAATCTCCAGGGTGGGTGGTGGCTGGCGGGTCATTGTTCTGGTCCCTCTAGCTTGTTGAACAATCCCAATCCATAGACTGTGAGAGAAAGGGATCAAGACCTCTGCCATTGCTGGTTTGTTACATTAGTATTAACGTATGAAGTCAATTTTGGTTATAATTGATGTTATTAAAGTGTGACCAAGAAAATAAAATGTTGTAAAGACATTCTTTAATAGAAAATTCATTTTACGTTCACATAATTTGAGCACAATTTTAAATGTCAATTAAATACTGTTTAAAAGCTGAATAATGGCAAAAACGCAGACAGTTAAGTTAACTTTACTTTGTCTTTGCATGTCAATTTTTGCCGTTTCAGTTTACAATCACTTCATAATTTCATCATAATCTTCAAGGCACATATTTGGCATGTTTTTCTAATATTATCTCTCTCTTTTTCAATTTATGAAGGTACGGTTACAGACGGGGAATTTTCCACCCTGAGAACAAAGGGCCATACCCGTCCCATACACATAGCAGGTGTCCTGTCCAATGTGAAGAAGAGTGTAAACAAACTTGGAAAGAAAAAACTCCTACGAATGATGACAACACCGGGAGGTAAGATATTCTATGACACAATCTCCTTAAACTGCACCTGACCCATAGGCTACTTGCACGGTACAGATGGAATCATTGAAAGCGAGGCTCTCCCCTCACCAGGCACTATGCCACACTGCATGATGGTTTCACGCGCGCCCTGAGGGGAGAGCCTCGCTTTCATAAGTAGCGTATAAAAGTATGATTATTTTCTACCCCAACCCAACCAGACAGGAAGCCTTATATATTGCCCTGATTATTTTTACCACAATCAAACAGGAACCCTATATATTGCCCGACCCAACAGTATTTCTTCTGGACTGGTGTGATGTACATTAACCATGAAAATACCGGATCTTCCCAGTCTAGACCAAAGACGAAATATGCAGGCACCAGTGGAATCCAATTTATTACTTAGCATTGATCACCTCTACTAGTATTCTTGGTTTATTGTATGTATGTACTAGGGCCTCTATATTCTGGGTTTATGAATGCAGTATACTTCAATGAATCCTATCCCTACGGAGAATGACATACACCTACCCCCCCCCCCCCCCCCAAGACCAGAAGTTTCATACCCAAGCTAATCCCGAAAATTTGATTATAAATTAGTGACCCACAGCACAAGGAATGATCTGTCTAATGATTGTATTCATCTAAGATTTTGTTATTTCCTCTCTCTGTTTTACTTGCATAGATAATCCTGCCATCCCTGCTGGTGTAATCACCAAAGTGTCAACAGCTGACGATAAACTGGCAGCCCTTCAGGAGGTGAGGTCAGACCTACTACCAGGAGACCATTAACTATCTCCCTGGCGCTCCAATTGCCCTGAAACCAAGACGGACCTCATGAAGACTATAGCGGCCACCTATATCTTCAGGGCAAAGTTGTCTGAATATGAGGCAGATGGGGTTGACTTAAAGAATAACTTAGCTGTTCCTGAGGTTGATCCCATCACAAAACTACCACATATGGAGCGGGAAGACCACAACCACCTCCTGAAGAGGATTGCGCAACACACACGCAATGGAAAGTTTGGGGCCATACGGGGTGCACGATTCAAAGAGGCCATGCTCTCGAAAGACACCGACCTGTCAGCACCAGCCCTGTTCGGTTCAAGGAAGCAGTCGACCAGGGATGCCGAGAGGCTCCTCTCTCATTCTGTAGCTGACTTCTTCGAAAAGAAGGGCTATACAGCAGAGGCGGAATATGTCAAGGTCATAGCCGACTGGCACGAAGCTACAGATGGGAGGGGAATGACCCAAGAAGAAAGGTCGGCTGCTAACTACCGGATGAGGGACTACATCCTCAGGGATTGGATGCCATGGCGGTCAGAAGGATGTGATCTTTCTTATCTAGACATCAACAGGTAATTTTAATTTTGACAATAAATATCTGGAACTACAGAAACAGTCTTAATTACTGAACTACTTTGAAACCTTCTAAAACTGTTTACACAGTAAGTCTGGGTGAACCCATCTTAGACAGACAACCATTGTCGTTGTCAGAATACTTCGACACCCTTTAAAACCGCCAATGTGTGCATGTCTAGTTAATGAGCATGAGAGGGGGGAGACGTTTATGAACCATAGATACGATCGCGGCCAATCGGATTACAGATACCACAACACCTCAAACTGCTCAAAGATAATGCTGTTGTGACGCTGTTCTAAACGCATTTCTGTGTTTGCCTATGGACTTGATAAGTCCATGATCAAGTCCATGGTTTGCCTTAATTAAGTACGCAGTTGTCACAGAAAAAGTGTCGAACTTCTCTGACGCCAACTATAGTACATATTAACACTTTCCACGCGGCAGGCGGCTGCAGACGACATTTCAAAATTTGAAGAATCCGTCTTTGTCAGTGTCATTCGAAATTATTTTTGTATTCAGCCCTTTCTAATTGTATAGACTTAATCATGGATATCTCGTTCATTAAGAGACAAACATAATGGCTGTGGAACGTTGTGTTTGAGTTGAGTTCTTTGAATTAATTTTCTACGGACTGCGCACTCGGTGCAAAATTATGCAGCTTTGACGTTTTGTTGTTGTTGAAAAATCAGCCAAGTTGGTGTGTTACAGGATTCGATCACAGAATTGTATGGAATATAAATTTAGATCACGGAATATGTATGGAATATGAATTAAAGATTAGTTGTATGTTGCTCATACCTTGGCTAGACAGCTGGATTTGACACTTATAAGTATCGGCACACGAAAACTGATATCCCTCAAGCCCCACATCAATGCCGGATTGTGTGCTAAAAAGCATTTTCTTCTCTTTGTCAAGTCATCAAGAAAGGAAACATGGCAAAGTCTAGACAAAAGATGAATTGCTGGCAAATTTGGGACTCTGATTCGGTGTATTCCCTTCTCTACGCAATGAACAAATACGACTTTCACGACTTGAAATTCCGGAGCATTCACACTGTAGTTGATCTTAACGGACGCCATGTTGCTGTTTGGTTACTGGGCGATCGGTGTGATCGCGCCGATGTCTCAAACTCAAATGACGTCAGCTCCATTGATTCGAGCGATAATATGGTATGTTCGCAATGCATTGTGGGTCATAGTTCTTTGTTGCACAAATCAATAACCAAGTACTTCTTGCCACTTAAGATTATGGACGTGATAGAGTCGGCAGTATCTTGATTTTACAAACCTTCCGGTCTGGGAGAATCAATAGCTTCCCGCCTTTGGCGTCGTTAATTTTACCACTTCTTGTGATAAATTATCAGTATGTCAGACTCCCGGGTCAGACTACAGCGAGCGTCACTCCGAAGCTAACAAATTCCTACATACATGTACATGTATCTTCCTCATCAACTCAGTCTACATACTGTAAATGTACACAGCCGTATGAATCTCTTAATCTGCCCATAGGGGGGGGGGGGGGGGGGGGGGGAGCAATGGTTATGACGTCATATTTCTGTCGATTTACAGAACTCTTGTATTGGATTTACGTGCAAAATATATGCCCTCGGCATTATACTTTCCCAGGTGTGCAGTTCATTATAAATTTCAGATTTTCTAAAATGGATGGTTTTCTAACCAATTCGAGAAAGAAACTCGAACTGCACACCTCAGAATTGCTAAAAAATGCTTTAAACAAGTCCACTTTTTGTGCCTTTGAACAGAATGTCTGCCGTGAATGTAGAATTTATACACAGCACATTAACCCATGACCCGGTGCATGTTCGCTGTGTATTACAGATTGTAACATGAATAATGCAACACGTCACGTCATCCGTCACGACACATCGTATGGTTTAGTCGAGCAGTGATTGGGTAAGGGTATGGTGTATAAGTCCCAAGTATGCAAATGAGGATAATGAGATTTATTCCGTTGTTAAGTACTGGGTAGATGTGTGGTAGAGCATGACATTGTATTCAGTGAGCTCATTTGCATACTTGGGACTTCTACACCATACCGCTACCAATGATTGTGGACCGTATAAATGACGCCGTTTTTTGTGTTCGAAAATGTCAACGTTTTTTAACGTTCTTTCAAAAATAAGAAGTATAATAACATTACAAACACATTTTGTGCGAGAGAAACACACACATTTGGCAAAAATGGCACAATAAAAATCCGTTCGTTATAAATAAATGGATATGGATAATTAATAAAACATAAAATCATCGTCGATCTCTGTGGCGTGCATACGTTGGCCGTGTGGTTGGTAACCGGCAATCACGGGTTCGATTCCCGAATAATCCTTGTTTTCCTTTTATTTTTCTATTGTTTAAACTTGATGGTGGATTAATGTAACATCATTGTTATGTCAATTTTTATAAATTAAAAAGGCCGCCCATGCGTTTACAGTTTTCTTTTTATTTATTTATCTATCATTTAACTCTTGAATTATTTAACTTTGTATCTAAATAAACAATTAAAATGCGTAAACAATTATATTATTGCTCGATAAATAAGTGATTTAACTTGAGTTCAGTTTGATAATGATAGCAAAACCTGTCGTAAAACCATTTTACCAGTGTGCCCAACAATTTCTCCTTTGCACACTTTGTTTATACATTCAGAGATGTCACTTTTAGCTTGTTATAGCTAGGCTAATAATATACAATTCTAAGCAAGTTTGTGACCTATTTGATTTTAGGCTGGTAACACAATCCACAGTGGTCTAAGGTCAAATCAACTTTAGTTTATTGGTTTATACCTTCTGTACTGGAAAATTTTGTAAAGAATATTGAAATTATTCCAGGATATGGTTCCGATCATATGGCTGTAGAAATGAAATTACAGATACAAAAACAAGAAAAAGGTCCCGGATACTGGAAATTGAACAATAGCCTACTACAAAAAGAAAATTATAATGAAGGGATTGAAAATCTCATTAATGAAACGACAAAGGAATTTAAAGATATTCTTATAAATGCAAGGCAACTATGGGATATATGCAAAAACAAAATTAGAACGTTTTCAGTAGAGTTTGCAAAAGGGAGCAAAAAAGAAAATGAATTAAAAATGTGCAATCTGGAAAAATGCATGAAAATTGCTTTTGAAAACATCGTATCAGATCCCAAAAATATTAATTTTGCAGAAGAATATGAAAAAATAAAACTGGAATATGAGTTACTTTATCATCACTACATGAAAGGTTTAATCATCAGAAGCAAAGTACAGTGGGCAGAAGAAGGTGAAAAATGTTCTAAATATTTTATGAACCTAGAAAAAAGAAATATTTGCAACAAATCAGTAACCGATTTGATTGACAATAATGGGAATGTTGTGAAAAAACAAGATGATCTTATTAAGATGCAAGTACAATATTACGAGAATATATATAAAAAAACCAGGTACAAGTTCAAAACATACCTATGAAACTTTCGTTAAAGATATAAACATGAAAAGGTTATCCCAGGGTAATAAAGAATCATGTGAGGGGCCACTTGCTTCAGATGAGTGTAAAATATCGTTGGATAAAATGGCAAACAATAAAAGTCCCGGGTATGATGGTCTAACAGCAGAATTTTACAAGTGTCACTGGAATCTTGTAGGCCGATTGGTCATTAATTCTTTCAATGAAGCATATGAAAATAACGAACTCTCATCTTCACAGAAACGTGGTATTATTTCTTTGATTCATAAAGGAAAGGGACTCCCGAGAAACAATCTTGACAATTGGAGACCTATCACACTTCTGAATATAGACTACAAAATTGCAGCAAAAACACTTGCTTCAAGAATAAATAAAATATTACCCTCTATAATAAATTCAGATCAAAACGGTTTTCTATGTAAGCGCGGAGCAGCATTAAGTATTCGACTGATAGAAGATGTCTTAAGATATACCGATGAAAATAATATCGAAGGTGCTATGATTTGTATTGATTTTCGTAAAGCTTTTGACACGATAAGAAGAGATTTTATTTTATATGCTATTGAAAGTTTTAACTTTGGTGAATCCATGAAAAAATGGATAACTACTTTGTTTTATAATACACTAAGTTGTATATCTCATAATGGTCACATGTCAAACTTCTTTATGCAAGAAGACGGTCTTAGACAAGGTTGTAATTTATCACCATTATTGTTTATCATAGCGGCTGAAATCATGGCCAATAAAATAAGACAATCAAGTGAAATTAGAGGAATTGAATTACCCTATGTAGATCAGGGTATCAAAGAGGTAAAGATAACACAATTTGCGGATGATACTACTATTTTTGTAAAGGATGAAAAGTCTATATATAATGTCATAAATGTACTTGATAATTTTACAGTTATTTCTGGGTTACAGCTAAACAAAACAAAGAGCGATGCACTTTGGATGGGGTCAAGAAAACATAGAAAGCAAGGGGTTGGAGGTATAAATTGGAAGTTTCATCCCAATAATAATGTAAAAATATTGGGTGTTGTAGTAAATCCGTGTATTAAATTAGAAGAGATGTGTGTAAACTGGGAAGCTAAAATGGACTCAATAGAAAAGGCAATTAGGTCTTGGACGATGAGAAATCTGTCAATGGTAGGTAAAATACAAATAGTAAAAAGTCTTTTGGCATCTAAATTTACGTATATAGGTTCAATATCAGACTTACCTAAAGTGTTTATAAACCGAATAAATAGCTTATTCATCAAATTTGTATGGGGAGGCTCAGAAAAAGTAAAGAGAGCGACCTTATCCAATGACTATGGAAATGGTGGGCTACAAATGCTGAACTTTAAATATTTTTTAGATTCGTTAAAGATTTCTTGGTTAAAAAAGCTGATGTCTCCCGAAACAGACACATGGAAAATGATTCCACTACATTTATTAAGCGAAACATATTTGGGTCTCAATATTTTAAAATGCAACTGTACTTTAGAAAGTATGAACGAATTGTTTAAGTCAAAGATATATAAGTTACCCATGTTCTATAGTAATTTGATTAAGGCTTGGTTTTTAACAAAATGTTCCCAGAATATAGATCAAGTAGAATCGTGGGAAAATCAGGTTATTTGGAATAATGAATGTATAACTAGTAGAGGTAAAACATTATATTTTAAGGAATGGGCAAAGAAGGGTATAATGTACGTCTCAGATCTGTATAACCAAAAAAGGGAATTTAAGTCAATGGAGGAGCTGAAATTGCATTTTAAAAATGATGGTAGTTTTGTGTTGAAATACATTGCTTTAAGGCAAGCAATGCCACATACATGGAAAACATCTACAGATTCTTTAAACAATATCTATGACGTAAATTTTAATTATGGAGAAGCCTTTGTTAAATTATCTAAATGTACAACAAAACTGTACAGAATAGCAATGCAATCACAGATATCATTGAAACCAAGATGTCAAAATTTCTGGGAAAATAAGCTCGATAATATGAATTTCGATTGGTCCATTATTTGGAAAACACTTGTTCAAGACATCAAAGAGCCACGACTAAAAACATTGAACTGGAAAATCATTAGCAACATTTATCCAACAAAAGTATTTCTTAAGAAAATAAAGAAGGAAGAAAATGATATCTGTGAAACTTGTAACGAAATAGATTACATTGAACATTTCTTTTATAGTTGTAAGAAAATCAAAATAATATGGAAAGAGACTGAAAGAATACTTTTGCAACAGTATAATCTAGACATAAAGATATTGCAAAAAGATGTATTGTTTGGCTACCATGATGATAATAACAAGAACACTAATATCGTCAAAAAAGTGCAAAGATTTTCTAGTACTAGAAAATCTTTGATTAGTGTTGCCAAATCAACTATTAGTAAGTACAGATATGGAAAACATCCTGATTTACTAAGTGTCTTATATTTAGAACTTAAAATTAGAAAACTCTGGAAGAATTGATCTAAAAAATGAAAGAAGATTTACAACAATCTAAACATGAACATGATGCTATGTATTGTAAACATGATATACCGTGTAATGTTGAAATGAACATGCTGAAAAGCCAAAAATGTAAACATGATGAAAAGCATATTTAAATGTGTTATACATGTAACTAATATGAAATGTAAACATGAAATGTAAACATGAAATGTAAACATGAAATGTAAACATGAAATGTAAACATGAAATGTAAACATGAAATGTAAACATGAAATGTAAACATGAAATGTAAACATGAAATGTAAACATGAAATGTAAACATGAAATGTAAAAATTATGTGAACATGAATGTAAATATGCCGTAATTAATATGAAATGTAAACATGAAATGTAAACATGAAATGTAAACATGAAATGTAAACATGAAATGTAAACATGAAATGTAAACATGAAATGTAAACATGAAATGTAAACATGAAATGTAAACATGAAATGTAAACATGAAATGTAAACATGAAATGTAAACATGAAATGTAAACAAGAAATGTAAACATGAAATGTAAACATGAAATGTAAACATGAAATGTAAACATGAAATGTAAAAAATTATGTGAACATGAATGTAAATATGCCGAAATGCATATGTGTTATGTAATGGTATGCAATGTAAACCTGAAAAGCATATGAAAATGTGTTATACATGCGATTGAAACTATGAAAATTATGTGAATGAAAAGCATATACAAACATGCTGAAAAGCATATGAAAATGTGCTATACATGATAGGCAATGTAATCATACTGAAAAGCATATGACAGGCAAGTAATGTAAACATGTGAAATGTGAAAAATGTAAACATGAACATGTAAAAATGCTGATATGTAATGTAAACATGTGAACATGAATGTAAACATGTAAACATGAAAATGTAAAAAGGCTGAAAAGCATATGAAAATGTGTTAACATGTAATGATATGCAATGGAAACATGCTTGAAAAGCATATGAAATTGTGCTATACATGATATGCAAGGAAAACATGCTTAAAAGCATATGAAAATGTGAAAAGCATATGTATTTATAGGCATGAACAATGAAATGTGAAAAATATGTATTTTGACATGAAATGTGAAAATTACGAATGTAAACATGCCGAAAAGCATATAAAAATGCTGGAAAGTAAATTGATATGCAATGTAAACATGCTGAAAAGCATATGAAAATGTGTTATACATGTATCGATATTATGAAATGTAAACATGATGAAACCATGTAAAATGATAGTAACAAACAATAAAAGATTAAAAAAATAAAGACTTGCGGTACGAGCCTAAACGTTTATGGGTATTTAATTAAAAGACGTATTATAATTATTAATGTAGGTCAAACAATTACAACATTTGTTTTTATCTTTCTTCTTTGCACGGTCGGGCGGTGTTGATCTATGTGTCGATACGTTGATATGAGTTTGATATGGTTGTCGTCGATTAAAGATACGCTTAAAAGGTGCGACATGGAATACATTATTAATGACGCCCCCACAAATCCACGCTGGGTTAACACATTTAAACGCATTAATAAGATTGTTTGTCATAATGTATGGAGTAACACTGTTAAGGAAAAATCTTCTCTTAAAGACTATTTGCAGTTTAAAAAACCGTTCAATTGGAAGACTATCTTTTAGACAAAACTGATTTCTTTGGTTGTAGTCTAAAATTCAAAGCGCGATCAAACACGCTTCCATTGGAACATAGAACACGCAAATGGTCTTCAAATAATAAGGATGGTAAATGTATGCTTTGTAATGATGATTCAGTGGAAGACTTAAGACACTTCTTATTTACATGTAGATCACTGAATGAGATAAGGGTCGAGGAATATATCAAACTCGAAAATAACCTATGCAACAATGGTTTTAGTGATGTTTGGCTGGAATTTATTATCAGTAATTTGGACTCAAAATTGTATATAATGCTCGGTTATCCAATTAATATCACCACGCCTTACATCACTAAAGAAACCCGTTCTGCATATGTTATCATTGACCAATTCTGCAAATCATACCTCAAACGTGCGTGGGCTGTGTTAGATGTAATATCATGAACTCAAAGTGAGTCTTTTTATTGAGACTATTGTATACGTGACTATATATATAATAATTATTAACATGATTAATGTTCTTTCGTTTTGTCAATTATTGTATGTATATATTATGAACGCACCGTCGGGTAGACGAGTGCCACTGTTGTAAAAGTGTATGTTCAAATAAATAAATAAAAATAAGAAATAAATAAAATATGATTTGTTGGTCGATTTACCGTTCATGTGCAAGATCTCAACTTTCTCATCTAAACAAAAATTACATGAACCTGATATTGGCGCATATGTGCATCGTGTTGGATTTGTTTTACAATTTCCAATTGTATATATCGTCGAATGCCTGATTGTTTGTTTTTAATGAGCATCTACATTTGAAAACTAACACACACACTTAGATATCGAGCACTAGTGCTGCTGTTTATGATATAGTGATACGGTATTAAATAGATGAAATTTACTAGAATCATAAGAAAACAATTTATACCACTACCGAGTTAGTGCTAACCATGTCAGAGCTATTTGTTTGTTTATTCAATCCGATCCTCAGCAATTACATGATAATCTGATCATAATGAACAAGCAACAGTGATTCTCCGCTGAGGTGACTGCACCGCATTTCAAATCCCTGGTTCTAAGTAATTCCATAGCTTTAAATTATTTCCTGCCTTTTTGCCTAGAAAGGGTTAATCGATCATCCATCACCCATCACCTGATATCAATTTAACGCCCTTGGATTCTTTTTTCGCATCAAGGTATTTCGTGATCACGTTTGAAACAACTGAATTTAGGCAAACATGTCTAACATCCTCTGATTATGTTGGCAATGATAGAGCGCCACCTAGACCAGTTGCGACAAAGTATTAAGGTCAAGAGAATCGGGTTTTGTCTAGGGGGAGATTATTATCCCTGATATAATTTACTCCTTGATATGGTACATAAAATACTAATACAATAGAGAATATCCACTTCAATCATGCATACCCGTAACAAAAGGTTCTCGTTCCCGTAGTATTCGTTGTTCAGATCAATTCAATGCATGACCTTCAAGTCAGTGTTACTATACGGTAACAAGGTATTTACAAAAAACTGGTCAACGTCCTAAAATGAAATTAACAGATAACAAAGGAAATATGAAAAAGAAGATTTAGACAGTGTATGATGTATTTTAACAAAAACTCTATTTGTTTTAATGCTGGGCCCACTGTTCTCTCTTCGGAAAATATAGCAGCTTCCAAGAAATATCCAACCATCCCATAGTAATCGCGACTTTCCACCACGTTATAACATGTTTTGATGTTGATTAATTGAGAAGTCCAGGGTTTTATTTTAATTATCATTTAATTAATTCGCAGGAAGAAAAAAAATGATTTGTACACTTTTAACCGCCATTAAAGTGAAATTAGATGAATAATATAATTGATGACAAATTTTATAGAAAAACAAGAAAAGTACACGCTCCAGACCGGGCTCGAACTCCCGTAACTGTTTCCAAAAGAACGTGAGTCCAGCGCCTTAACCACTCGGCCACCACTACATTCAGAGATGGAGAGTAGAACATTATTTATATACCAAACAGAATATAGTAAACACGACGAATGTCGCAGATTTTGCAAAACTCTATCATTTGTTTTATATTATTTAAACCATTTCTCCACAATTGTAACAACATATGTGTTCATATTGTCATATCCAGATCTAATATACATTTTAAAGACATCTGGGTACAAATACTGATTCAAGATACATGAAAGCAATTCATAGACTCTACCACTAGGCCTGAGTCTGAATTCAAATGTCAACGTCCCAGGACGTTGACAAAAAAGAATGAGCTATACATTTGGCGGTTTATTTTAAACGAGTATCCATCAAGAGGCGTGTTGGTCACAGATTTAGATATCTGTGGTGCTGGTATTTTAAAATTTAGTTCCCGCAAATTTGGCCGACGCATGGATAGCCTCTATACAAGAAGCTATCTAACAGTAACACGCGGCTACCACGGCGTATATATCTCCAATGAACGACGGCGTACACATTAGCAATGTTCAAAATTTCTCGGCGTACTCAACGTGTGCTTAAACGTTCTGCATAAGTTCCCGATAAGTTCGTGGTACGTTAGACATACGTTTACATACGCTGACATACGTTAGAGGTACGTTACTCGTAAGTTATAGGTTGGACCTGTTGGTTTCATTTTATTTTAATAATTTATTCTTCATATTTTAATAGTTATCATTTAGGCCGCGTTTACGTCCCGCCGTGTACGAAACTCAATTACTACAGCTGCGGCATAAAAGTCACGTGTTCGTTGTTCGTTGTACGCCGAGGATACGCTGAGGATACGTCGAACACGGCAGACATACGCTACGAATACGTTAAGCATACGTTGGTCATACGCTCGCATACGCTGTGATACGCGGTCATAAATTTGTTAGTGATACGCTATCGATACGTTAGTCATACGCTATGGATACGTTCAATACGCTATGGATACGCTATGGATACGTTCAATACGCTATGGATACGCTATGGATACGTCCATTCCAACACCGATGTCGACTTTTCGTATGCAATTCGTTGGGAAGTTGGACGTTCTTTGACGTTCTTGGACTCTGACAATTTTCGAGCTATTTTTTGTATACGTCGGCATACGTTCAGGCGATACGCCATGGTATGACAGGGCCTTTAATAACGAACGGATTACTACCAAAGCTAGCCGCGCACTTAGATCTAATCTGTCGGTCGAATTAAATCATGTCATAGTGTCAAATCCCCGTCGAATCATTATCTTAATTTTCTCTTGTCAGTCCCATTCTAGCTCATTCATTTGTTTGTTTGTTTGTGTGGGGTTTTTTTTTGGGGGGGGGGGGGGGGGGGGGAGCAAAAGGGGGCATGAAGAAAAAAGATGCCCTCAAAGCCCGCAATTTTACGCTATAATCGTCATATTTTGTCTAATTCGGACTAATTTGGTATGTTTGATGCTAAAATTGTCAATATTTGGTCTAGTTTAACCTATTTTAAGAAAAAAGATGCCCTCAAAGCCCGCAATTTTACGCTATAATTGTCATATTTGGTCTAATTCGAACTAATTTGGTATGTTTGATGCTATAAAATTGTCAATATTTGGTCTAGTTTAACCTAATTTAAGAAAAAAGATGCCCTCAAAGCCCGCAATTTTACGCTATAATTGTCATATTTGGTCTAATTCGAACTAATTTGGTATTTGGTATGTTTGATGCTAAAATTGTCAATATTTGGTCTAGTTTAACCTAATTAGTGGTAAGAAAATGCGCGCGAAGCTCTTTAAAAAATTGAAGGTCCCTGGATCAAATCCATGGGGGAATCGGGGGGATATTTTGGTCGATTTTCCACGTTGAAGAAATAATTCTGAAAAAGTGGGGGTAGAGTTAGGGTTAAAGAGATAATTTTCTATCACTAACTACCTGGTTGACTTTTCTAAAGGTTGCATATAAGAAATACTCATACAGTTACAATCATATTAAGATTTAACATTTGAGGCATCACTGTGGCTTGACTTGCAACAACGAAAATAACAGTATTCCAGTAAGCTAAAGGCGTAGCAATACATTCGAGTTGATATTTGTTGGGAGTATATAGGCTTTTTTAAGCCTGGCTCGAAAGCAATTTGCTTGAGTCTGGTCCCTTCAGGACCCAAGCGTGTGTCTGTACGGACCGACCGTGTAAACAAACGAACAAACAAACAAACAATACTATACTTTTTGCAAGCCTACAAAACTTAATATTGCCTACAATCTGATTTATACATGATTATACAGTATTATATTTAGAAATTATCCATTGTTTTCTATGTTCAGATTTAAATCGGGCTGTTATATCTAATCATACAATAGGGAGAGAAAACGAAAAACATGTATTTATCTTTAAGGTAATTTTCCGTGTCCGTTGTCCAAAATCTCTCTCTGGCTTTGATCGCATCACACCAAACGTCTCTTTTTTGTCACAAATTACGTTATTTTTATTTTATTAGTTAAACATTGCAATTTTGATTCATATTAAATGCATTTTTTTCCTGAAACTATGAAATTTAAACAAAACAAAATTATTTTCACCCCCCCCCCTTTATCCCCCGAAAATGTTGATGATAGTGCAGTCAACTGGTCAATCACCCCCTCCAATGCCGACAACAAAAGTACGCCACTGGCCGTTGTATTCTTACGATACCAGGGGTTTGGCCACTACTGAAATATCGCATGGGCGCCATCATCTGGTATTTATAGTAAATTGTATAGTCAGTGTGACGTGATCAATTAACGTATGAACATGGTGAGGGCAGACGTGGCGCGCAGTTTGTGTAATCCTGTAGGTCCAGTAGGGCTAGTTCCAGGCAAGCACGAAGACTAAGCTTGAAAATGTGATGTTTTCGTGCAATGTTATTCTCCGGGGATGCCCGCGGGGATGAGGGTATTAAATTTGTATTAACATGATCGAATCGACCTAAATAGTACCCACGGGTGAAAGCACCTGCCTGAATGGTGAACAGGGGAAATGAGGGCGCTGTTTGCTGATCTGTAGCGTAAAAAACCTCATCTGATAACCTCAGGTGACAAGTATGCCATCAATGTAACCACAGGCAGGTGGTGGGGAGGGGGGTAAAAAATGTGTTGTGAAGTAGGGCCTTTTACACGTATTTCAATGGGGACATTATTTGGTCTGTTACTCCCATATTAAAGCTGAATGATGAAAATCCCATCCCAAGTTTTTTCTAGACACCCCTTAAACTCAGAAGCCAAAATTCACGATGAAATTATGGTTTTGTGTGTTTTCCTCCCCAGTTTGAGCCGAATAAAATATGGCCAGGTTTCAAAAGTATTCTTATGAAAATGGTCGATTTTACACGCCTCCACGCGCGCGTTACACACGTAGCTCGTCCCATCTGGAAAGACATCCTTTTTTACGCGGTGTTCTTATTGATCACACATGCTTGTTTTTAGTTTAATAATATATAGTTGACTGCTCACTCCCTGGTGAAAATGGGTACTGTATTATACATATGTGTTTAACACTTTCCACGCGGCTTTTGGTTTAACCATATATATACAAAACAGATTTTTTTTCTTCAGAAACCTTTCCAACTTTCAGGGTCTATCTCAAGGATTACTGAATCAATACTAGGTATGTTTGTACTTCATTAATGCATTTCTCATGGTGATTCCAAATATGGTAATAAGATTCAATTATTTTGACATTTTTTTAAACATTTTTTTAAATTTTGTAATGTCGTCTGCAGACGCCTGCCGCGTGGAAAGTATTAAGTATAATAGTGGATGGTGGGGTAAGTGGTCCAATTAAAGATAGTTCATGAAATAAAATATTACAGTACAAATTGATAAAAATATCAACTGAATTGTTATGATAGGATCACTACTGTAACGTGTATGCGTGCATATTATAGGACATTGTTGAATTCACTCGCTGGTCTTTATACACTACTCAACTTGACGTGGATCACGTACCTATATAGTCATTAGTAGTCCAGGTCAAATATGATCAAATGGTTGACATACGAAGAAAACAGTAAATGAATCTCGTGTTGATTTTTCTTTACAAACATATTATTTACACATTTATATTTGTTTTTATTCTTTTTTATTCGAACATAACATCAATGTTATATAATAAAATATCAAAATTAAATTTTTGACCAATAAGATAATTAATTAGTCTCTTAATTAATTAATTAATTAATTAATTGAGCCTTATGCTTTTGAAACATATCAAACCTCATTGGCAAAATGTATGAGCCTTGGTCAAAACTTAGAACATTATTTTCTGATCATGATTCATCAAAAAACGTGGAACCCTAGCTATCTTAAAATAAAGACGCCAGAGGCAAAAAAAACTACTTAATTTTGCGATCTATTGAATTTCGCGAATATTTTGCATGCTCAAAGTCGCGAAAATAAATACCACAAATTTTGCAATTTATGTTAGATGATAGGTGGTTATGATTTGGACTTGATTAAATTAAGTAAACTTACTGAACATGCATAATTTGTTTTTCATTTCACAAAATAACCAATGGCACAAAAAGCAGTATTGCCTGATTCGGCAATATGTTTCCAGATTCGGAACCATTTCACAGGTTGCAGTTTTTGGCAATTTGCACTGACCGCTTGAGGTGAGGTGTGAAGAGGGTCTTTAATTGCAGTTGCAGCCCATGTTCAATATTTCTCTTCTTATTCCGATACCAGTTGGTTTAGTTTAGTTTAGTTTAGTTTAGTTTTATTTGGCATATCATGACACAGAGATACAATTCATCATATCAAATATACAAATCTTAAAAACTTACAACAATTAACACAACATATTAATACAATAAAACATATAATGCCAAGGATAGCCCAAGAAAGCTCTGAAAAGGGCTTATTTCCATTGGGGTCCTTATTAAAACAGCACATTATAAAAACATCATATATATATTTGCACACAAAATAATATTGCACTTTTTATGAAACAACTGCATATAAAAAAAAATGGATGAAAAATCAAGATAGAAAGTGACCAGTTGGTGTTGGTAGTCCTTGAGGTAGCGAGTTGCTAAGTCTCCCGATTCTTGGCATATGAGATGGGGAAACAGTAGGATATGAATTCCATGATAGCCTATCTCACAATTTGGTTTTCATATAACCACAATAATTTTCCTATGCTGTCGACCTGGACTGTTGTTCGACTCTGATCATGAAAATAATTATTAGTTAAATCGTAATTGCCGTAGTTTAAACTAGCCAAATCATTAAGATAAATAAACACATCACGACAACTCTATTTTAATGAGATCGTGGAATATTTACGAAGGACATACTGGAAAGAATTACTTGAAAGCCGCCATATATGAGGCCAAATAAAAAACACGTTTGTCTCAGAAGACCGCGAGCGTAGCTTTTAAAATTCGCAATTCATCACATTTCGCAGAATAATAACACGGCATTTATATAGCGCCTTTGCCAAAAGGATACAAAGCGCTGTAATTTCGCTGCTGGTGAATCATCAGAATCAGATCGCATCAACTAGGGTGCAGCACGTAGCGCAAACCCTATCCGCACTTAGATTGTAATATCCACCATTTTTTAATGCAGCTCCCCAAATACCATTGGGTCAAGGAAGTTTTTGATAACCGAAACAACTGATCACTGTTGCATAGCCATTTTCAGGTTTCATACGGCCGAGTGCACCAATGGCGGGCGGGTAGCTGAAGAATAGCGCTACCTCGCTAGTAACTGAGGCGTAACCCAAAATGTTGAGAGCACCAAACCGGGGTAAGCTACATGTAGTAAATTGCGAGTAATTTACGCTAAATATTATACCTGATCGGACCCAAGAGTAAATTGAAGTATAACAGTTTATGCTGAACTAAATGATAATTTCTGATTTGCCCCCGATGGACGATTACATAGATATGATGTTAAATGGGAGATTTCTATCATACAAATCAATTTATAAATGCATTATTTACTCAATGATACATTTATGAACAATTTATTATAAAATATTTTAAATCTTTCCACAATGATGCATGCAAAATTGTAGAAATAATTTCAAACAATCAGTCAACCAACCAATCAATCAAATTAACAAATTAATTAATTATTTAACATGAAATCGAATACTATTGAAATAAGCGAATACATAATTGAATAAATGAATAAACACATAATTAATATGCCTAGTTATATAAATGAATGAAGAATAATTAAAAATGATAAATAAATTAATAAATACATTAAAAGTAAATAAAAAAGATGTATAAAAAATAATAATACATACACATTTTATAAATCAATTGATTAATAATAAATAAAGTTTGTCATTACCTGGGCCATTATATTGAACGATTTCATTAAGTCACCATCATGTATAAAAAAATAAAACATAAGGGAATTTCGGGAATCGAACCCGTGACTTCCGTTTATAAAAGACAGGATCACAGTAGCACGTCACAGAGATTGGACGCTAGAAGTGGCATCATGTTATTATTACACCATTGAACTATTCAATTCCCAAAAATATGTTTGTAATGACATGATAGTCATTATTTTTGAAAAAGCGATAAACAACTTCGAAACGTTTTGCCACAACTATTAGGGAGGTAGCTTACATATCTGAGCGCTAAAGTTTGAAAGAAAAAATATCTGTTTGGATGTCGCCTTATGATCGAAGCTATGACGAAACAGTTACGAGATTTCCACTTCTCTGTTTCATGTATTGATATTTTCGATTTATGCATTGAATTTCTGTGAGATTACGTGCAGCGACCTTTTGCTGATGAGGCACTTTTAATAACGGTGACGTCACAATATTGGGTATGGCTATCCCATCAGCACTTTCGACACAGATAACCGGGCGCGAATTTCAAATAATCATAGGATAGGGATGTGCAGTTTAAATTCGTTTGATTGAATATTGCAGTTCTGTGTTCAATTAAACTGGTCAATACAATTATTTTTCAACCATATGTTTGTTTTCATGAATAGCACTGTTTTCCTTTAAACAAATCGTCAAATGACCGAGGGTATTACCACTACCACTACCACTACCACTACCACTACCACTACCACTACCACTACCACTACCACTACCACTACCACTACCACTACCACTACCACTACCACTACCACTACCACTACCACTACCACTACCACTACCACTACCACTACTACTACTACTACCACTACTACTACCACCACCACCACCACCACCACCACCACCACCACCACCACCACCACCACCACCACCACCACCACCACTACCACTACCACTACCACTACTGCACTAAGGTGCAATCCAAGAAAAACAGATTGCCGCACTGATCGTCGTGGATGGAGAAATATTGTAGTCGCCTGCTCTGCAGCGGACGGATGATGATGATGATGATGCACTATCACCGATTTTGCTTATTAGCGCTATCAACTTGAATCTTGACATTTATGTTGTTAATAATGTTTCCAATATCAAGCAATACTGGAACAAACGTTCCAGTATCGAGCGAACACGTGAAATGTTCCAATTTGTCGATACTGGAAACATGTTGGGCATTCCAGTTTCGAGGGTTACTGGAACAGTAAAATTGTACTATAGTTCGATCAGTTCCAAAATTGGCGAGAAATGTTCGGTTTTTATCTATCCGCGCGCAAAAGTAATCCAAGTGTATAAGCACGCTTTTGGCATACGCAAACGTAACTCGCTACAATGACACTGCGCAATTGCGTCATGCGAGCGTTTTGCCCGCGACACTCTTCTGAAATAATTTGCTGCTGTAAACAGGTTTCGCCAATTTGGAACTGACTGAACTACAGTGTCGAGCAATACCCGCAACCTTTATGTTCCAGTATTGAACGATACTGGGGACCCATTTTAATGCAAAGTGCATTTCTATGCACTGTAGTTGTCAATATAGCACTTCTTTGAACAGACGACAGTTGTTCTTTGAGCACAATATAGTCATGAATTTGCCACATTTAGTTTGAGACCTCTCAAGTAAGTGACAACTGAAAAGCTTATTGCTACAAATGTCATGAATTTGATATCTTTGGAAAGGAATACACATCAGCTTTCCATTGAAAAATTGACGATTGACAATTATGTCCGCATTTGTTTGGTCACCCTGTCACATATTTATATATTTCTTCAGCATATTCAGCTAAGCAACCTTATTACTATTTACATCAAACCGATGTTGAAGCTTTTGAACTTCGCCACAATTCACTCATTATGCGCCAATGTAATCAATTACTAGAAAGAAATACATCGCTCATCATTGTGACATGTTATTTTAGTTATAATTTTAACTCGCTAGTGTATCTAAAAAGAACATTTGCTTGCACGCCATCATAGCTACGTAAATAATAAGTGTTTGCTAGGACAATTCATTTGAACGTCGAATCGTTTGCAATCGTTTATCAAAATAGTATTTATATGAATTCGTATTAAGAGTACGAAAAGGCCGTAACTGCCTTTTTCGGGGAAAGGGGGAGCAAATTGAGTTTTTGTCATCAATACAAATATATACGTAGGAATTACGCACGTTTGTGGGTATGGTACTACTCTGAATTCAAAGCACTTTGAACTCTTTGTCGTTCATCATCTGATAAATAAGACAATCCACAACAACAGAGAAATTAAGCTCAAAAGGACTTTTTCATTAAAAGGAAAACAAATGCAGATACGGCCTTCTTGCAGTCAAGTTACGAAATGTATAAAGAAATGTAGCGCCATCTCTGAACGTCACTTTGCTATTTCGACGCTAAGCATCAACGCTCATATTTTCATAAACTTCATCATGTTTCCACGCGTATTTCTTTCGGATACCTGTGCATACTTTGAAGTCACAAGATGTATGATGACTTTTGTATCTGTCTCATATCGTGATAAAGCCTAGTCCTTTTTATTTATTATCATCACTATTTTGCTTAATAGTCGGCAATATTGTATCACCAAATTTTAATTTTAGAAGCATCACTATGCATAAACACACACGGAAATTCTTGGTGTGGATATTCTTCATCCTGGCATCCCAAGAGTTCCTATACGCAAATAGCAATACCACCAATTTTACTGAGCGCGCTTGCGAGACTCATTTCAAGCCCGGCGATGTAATAATCGGAGGGATATTCAACATCTACGGAACGACGAATACGCCGTGCGACGGTGATTTCAGAGAGTATTCCATCAGTCTATTGGAGAGTATGACTTACGCGGTGGATTTAATAAACAAACGAGATGATGTACTGCCGAACGTAACTCTTGGGTACGAGATACGGAATGATTGTGGAAGCGAGGATATTGCCCTGTGGAATATGCTTACTATGACTGGTCCATCCCGGAAGGCAGACTACGCGGCCACGTGTCCAAATCATTTTCGCGGGAAAGCCGATAAAGTCTTAGCAGTTATCGGTACGGAGAGCAGTGCGACGTGCCTGTTTGCCGCCAAAGTTGGCAGACTTTATGCCGTGCCTATCATTTCGTATTACGCCACGAGTGACGAGCTCAGTGATACGGGAAGATTTCCATTTTTCTTTCGGACCGTACCTCCCGATAAGTTTCAAGTTGGCGCGATTATCAATCTGTTGGATCACTACAACTGGAGATATATCGCGCTCTTTTACTCCGTAGATTCGTACGGGATTCACGGTGCGCGCCAAATTAGATCATTGGCCGAAAAACGTGGCATATGCATCGCCATTAACATGCCCGTATCCGGCGAATCTTCGGATAGTGAAATCAGTGAGATCAGAGGTAAGTTGAAGGAAAGCGACAAAGTTTCCGTGATTGTGCTCTTCGCCAATACATTGCCAGCCTTAGCGGTCCATCGTGCAATCAAAGGCATGAACAGATTCTATACATTTATAGGCAGTGATGGTTGGGGTCCCGACACGGCTGATTTAGATGACATTTCACCTGGTTTATATGGACTATACATTCGATTCAGCAGTGTATCGAATTCGATTTTCCAAGACTACTATAACCGATTACCATTAGATACAGACCACACCAGTCAATGGTATAGGGACTATCTAAACCAGTTGAATACTCATAATTGCACTGGAGAGGACACATGCCGAAATCCCACACCGCACGATGTATCTGAGCGAGTCATCGATGGGGTAATGGCAATAGCCTACGCACTTGATGCAAGCATTCACGATACATGTGACTATAACGGACCATGTGCTGACGCACTCAATGGATGGAACACTAAGGAGAACCTTCATCGCGTCTCGTTTACGCCACCTGGTTCTAATAGATCCTTCCAATTTGATAACAACGGCGAAGTATCCGGTAAATACGAACTACAAAACTGGCAGTTTAACGATGGCGTCCACGAGATGGTGACTATTGGACTTTGGGACCAAGATAATGCCATAACGCCCTTAAGTCTGACAGAGAAATTGGTACAATGGGGAACGCTTGATGGAAAAGTACAAAGATCTCTGTGCATCGAAGACTGCAAACCTGGCTACGTTAGAGTTCCCATTGAGAAGAAATGTTGCTTAGGTTGTCAACGTTGTCCTGACTTTGCTATAGTTGTTACCCAGAATTAAACCTCTTCGGCAATGTGTCTTGAATGCCCGATTACCCACTGGCCCGATGATAATTTCATAAAATGCTTACAGATCAAGCCGACTTACATAGACACACATAGTATGGTTTATATAGTTTCATCTACCGTTGCTGGAGGTGGATTGATTCTTACCGCGATCGCAGCAGTCGGACTTTGCTATTATTCACAGCATTCGCTCATCAAAGCAAGCAGTCGGGAGCTTAGTTGCATTAACATCATTGGCTTGGCTTTCTCCTGTTTAGTTGTCCTTATAATTCTTCTCCGACCTTCAACTCTAACTTGTATCGTAGTAGACGTATGCATCTCAACGTGTGTCTGCATGACATTCGTGCCAATGTTGTTGAAGGTTAACCGGATCTGGAGAATTTTCAATGCCACTAAAGGAAAGCGACCTCGTTATACCAGCCCAGGACATCAGCTCTCCATTGCAGCAACGCTTATAATAGTAGAGGTATGTCATTTGTAAATAATTATATTATATTTAAACTTTCCCTGGTATAATATTCATCATTTTTCTTGTCTTCCTTTGTCTTGGTTTGTCTTGGTTTGTATGGTTTTGTCTTTGTTCTTGCAAACAGTTCAGTTTTCGGCTTATTTGACGTAATAAGTTGACATCCCCTATCTCTCTTTCCTCATGTTCCGTCAACCTTCACCTCGACTATTTGTTTGTTAATAATCGTTCATCGTCCATTTCTATTTCATTTAGCCATTTGTTTGATAAGTAATACCGTAGAATAATTCCTGATTATCCAATATACTGTACACCAAGAGCTCTTCTGTATACATCTATCACAAGTTGTCTTCACTAGTTACATCATTGGATTGTGTCTTTCCTAATTGAACTTACAGGTCCTGATAGCATGCTCTTCAATTTTCTTTGCCTCGTCAAAGCCATCAATTATGTTCCCAGTACAACGGAAACCACACCTAGACATTTACTGCCAGTTTAGCCACGGATTTCTTGCGTCGTGCGCCTACAACATGACGATCCTTATTGCGTGCTGTTATTTCGCCTTCAGAGCGCGAAAGGTTCCGAGCAATTATAACGAGTCCAAGTTCATAGGTATCAGTGTGTATTCGATAGTGATAGTGTATCTGGCTGCCGTACCGGTCTACACCACAGCCATTGATGTTGCACAGAAGATACTGACTTTAATAGTTGCGTTACTTTTTAACACCTATCTTACCCTTGCGTGTTTATACTTACCCAAGATATACGCCATTCATTTTGCTAGTGATGACGCGCAACAATCTTGGCGCACCCGTGAGCTTGGAAGTACACTGCAGGCGTCTACCTATGAGACATCAGCTACAGAACTGACTACTGCAACAACTGCTGTAGCAGCGAATGTTACTCAGAGTTCTATCTAACGACGGTTAAGCTCTTTTCATGCTTAGCAAGTTAGCAGCGGTTAAGTTGTTTCCCGATGACGCAAATATCTGAATTGAACATTGAAACGGGAAAATAAATTATAATTGGTTTGTTATCATTTGAAGGAAACCGCATTTAATTCGACTCAGCAATTACAGAGAAATTAGCGATTGGGTAACAGTAGTCAACGAACACCTCCATCCAAGTTTGCATATTATACAGATGTTTATTTACGCGGGTTGAGATTACCGTTACTTTTTAATCTAAATTTACCTTTTCTTTTGGTTCTCCATACTAATTTGACCTTATAATGTGCAAATTGGCGATGGTAAACATGATTTCATCCTCTATTTTTTGATCAAGTTAAAAATGTGAAGAAAATAAACTCGATACATTTTACGTCCGATATTTTATTGAGATTGGTTAGCAACTGATAGTGTGCAATTACTGCGACTTGGCATAATTTTGTTTTCATTTGTGATAAATAATAACTTTATCATGCAATTCGGTGATAGTAAACTTCAACCTCTACTTATGTGAAGTTCAAAATGTGAAGAAAAACCTTGATAATTTGTATGTGCAATATCATGTTGAATCTGGTTAATAACTGGCATATTATTAATAAATAAAATATATATAACAAGAATAACAAGTTATATTATCTTTGAGAGAAAGATTGATTAATTTCTTGTCTGAATTGATTCAATATCATCAAACTTGGATGGAAATGGTCTTTAACTACTGTTACCGCACAGGCGCTCATTTCTCCGTACTGAACCGAATACAATTCGGGTTTAGGCTTCCATTTAGCAAACTAATTCGACTTTTCCCCCGTTTCAATGTTCAATTCAGATATTTATTAAAGTCACGTTGTATTTTTGGGACACCCTGTATTTCCAAATTACCACCAGCGACAGCAGAAAATGTCGCTGGCATCGATAAATCGCCACAATCATGACAATACTTGATATTCTTATATAGTGGGTGTGGTTTTGGATGTTAAGGGGGTACTAGATGTTTAAGATTTATTTTGTTTACACAATTTACTTCAATATTAAAGAAAATCATTGCAATTGGCCATATTTTTACGACTCATAAATATTTGACTTTCAATGACAAATGAATGACAAATTAAATGACAAATTAAAAGAATAATTTTAAATCAATAATTAGTCATTTAATATGAATGACAAATTAAATGGCAAATTAAATGACTAATCTTAATTTGTCATTTCACTGATAATTAGTCATTTAATTTGTCATATCAATTGTCATTCATTATTTTTACATTAAAAGTTAAATATATGTCAGTCAAGGAAATGTTTATTACGATGAAAATTAACTCTAAATTGTTCTTTTAACATTACAGATTTATTTTTTAAATCACAAACCTGCCATTTCATATGGCAAGTTTTTAATTTGTCAAATAAGACCACACATTTTTGACGAATTAATATTCTTTGTGGATATGTTGAAATATCATCGCTACGCCCTCTATGTAATATCGTATGTAATTTGAATCGAAAAAGAAAAATAGCGTTACGCTGTTTACCAGAAAATGCTGTCCGAGCCGGGGATGGAATATTTTGAAACGACGTTTATTGCACGAAGACGGCTACATTCTCTTAATTTTTTTTAATTTTTATTTATTCACGGTATAAAAATAGTTAGCAGGCAGCATAAGCTGAAAAAGCCGGCTTTACAATATAAAAATATATAATATCAAAATACATGCATAAAAATATTGCAACGAAATACAGACATCAGCAAAATACATTAATCATCCAAAACGCCATTGAGCTTTTTTATGATGTAAGGAATGGTGGATTTTTGGTATTTGTTGGTATTGCACAATGGTTGAGGAAATATGTTGCTGCGACGGAGGTTGTGGTTAATCGATCTCTTCTCTGGGAGAAGGTGGCGATGTCTTTCAGAGTTGAGGACCTGCTGACCAAATTTCAAAACTAATCCTTACAGCTGTAAGTTTGTGTATGTAATACAATTGTTAAAATGTAGAAATCCCGGTTTTTATCCTAATTGAGGGCGCAGCCTTCAACACATCTCTTGGTACCCCTTTAACAGACAATTTGATTGGTTTTAGCCCGGGGGGCACTCACGTATATAGGCCATACGGGTATGTGCGGGGACCAAGACCCCCCCCCCTTTTCACGGCCTGTCAGCCGCTCATAAGCATTCTCATTTCAGCGTTAATTAGCCCGGAAATCCTGTAGACCCGTTCTCTAAGCATATCATTTTCGAGTCTCGAGATGGTCTACTTGTGATAGCTAATAATACACACGAGGATTTTCGAAAGAAGATCCCCGGGAAAATCCAGTCGCCAAGACCCCCCATTCAACGGGCAAGTTCGCCAAGACCCCCCATTTCAACTTTGGGCAGTTCGCCAAGACCCCCATTGCAAAGATGCCATCAGTTCCATAAGATCCCCAATTCAGGTTGTGTCAGTTCAGTAAGCCCCTGTTTTCAACCTGCCCATTCACACTCCCCTACCCTCTTCAAATTCGAGTACGCAATACGCACTACAGTCATCAAAATAATAAATGTACTTTTAACTCTAAAAATATATATCCTACCTAAAAATATTAAATCATAAAGTTGTTGAGAAATTTGTCTTCTTTAATATGAGATATTGCACGCTAGGATCGGTTGAATATTGAAGCAGTAACAATCCAAAATGTATGGTAAAGTCACAATTTCATTTTCACATTTTACATTTCAACACGGAGGAGAGTATGGTAGTGTGTGTGTGGCGTATTGATCCATGGGCAGTTCCGTAGTTACGGACGTACATTTCAGACACTTTGAGGGCTTGCAAAATCTAAACTATACCAGTTGCTTGATTATTAACACCTGGGTTTCAAGTATCTCTAGTAGGAGTATAAAACCTGAAAATTCCTTTGCTGTACCATTTTCGGTTAATGAGATATGGCGTGAAAACCCTCCGTCGCGGACGTACGCAGAGAAAGTGATTTTTTCAGTACACCTGTATTCCTATCAAAAGTTTTCTGAAGTGTTCAGGTCTGTAATGAAAACTAATATTGTTTTGTTTGTAAGAGGGACAAACCTAAAGAAAACAAACAGAGAAAATTATCAGATGTACGTCCAACACAGATGTACGTCCGCGACACTAACAAAAGACCATGTATTAAACATGTAAACAGATACAGAACAAAATAAGTTTTAAACATTAAGTATGAATCATCAGCTTTAGAAAAATACTTACTTCATTGGTTTCCAACATTACCAAAGTATTGAACAGAGTGGTTAAAAGTAGCAGCTTTTGGGAAGTGTACGTCCGCAACAGAAGGTACCAAATTTAATCCAAAAAGCATAATTCTTAAATATTTTGGTCATTTTAAGTAACTTTTTTATATGATACATAACACATGTTCATTGTTGTATTGATTGTATCAATTTGTAATACTTGTCTTAGTTCATTCATGGAAATAATTGCACTTCCATGGTGCGATTTCTACTAAAAAATGCCCTGTATGTCCGCGACAACCTCAAAATCAGCCAAACCGAGAATGTTAGATCAAATTCCAAATTATATCATGAAACTACAACCCATAACCTTTGATATGATACATAAATTAGGTTATATCGACGATTTTCAATTTTTTCAATTTCTTCAATTTGGGTTACCTAATTACGGAACTGCCCCCATCAGAACAATACGGCCGACTGTCTAACCTGCGCATGCATCCCCCAATTGCACTACCGGTAGTCGATAAGGTACCCGTATGAAGATGGGTCCGGGTGTAGAAAATAAAAATGTGAAAATGGAAATCGGACTTCACCTTACATTTGGGAGTGTCACTTCCTCAATAATCACCCGATCCTAGCATGCAATATCTCATATTATTAAAGAAGATAAATTCCTCAACAACTTTATTATTTAATATTTTTAGGTCGGATATATATTTTTAGAGTTAGAAGCCCATTTAGTACCTATATAGTTACTTTTTTGATGACTGTAAGATGAGACATTCTTTTATAATGTAGTGTGTGTGTGGTTTTGGATGTCAGCACGCAATTTGATTGGTTTTTGGCTGATTTTCAGCCGATACGCACTATATATTATGAGACAATGGTGTATAGTTTGGGGTGGAGCTTAAGTCATTCGAATGATAATACATTCAGTGCGTATAATCATCGCGTTAGCGCGCCCTACAAAACGTCGCCGACGTATGCGTTGTGCGTATAACGCAGCGTTGGGGTGTGTGCGTGTGCTAAAGAACGCGATCAAGTTTGAAAGTTGGTAAACAGCTCGCTGGATTCGCCTATTTTGTAAAGGGGGAATTTTGTTGTTGTTTGATTAAAATAAATCTAACAAACTGCGTTATTTTATGATAAAAGATCAAAATAACCAATAAACTAAATAAGAATGAAAGTGAAATTCAGTAAACGAGAAAGCAATACCAATCACGCTGAAATTATTATGGTTAAAAATCTTTTGATAACGAAATATGGTAACTTTACCCTAGTAAAATCATAGATCCTGGTAAAATAAAGCAATTCTTTAAACCTTGACTTACCAGTTTCCCTTTGACAGATTCAAAAGCACCCACACACCAGTACACCCAAGTACACCATACACATTTAAGCTCGATGGTCATGTATTTGCATTCGCGCCAAATGTAAACGCTTCCCACCTAGCCCCCGCCCCCCAAATTTTTTTGTTGACCATTTTAGCCTTAAAAGGCAATTTATTTTACGAGCTTCGCGCGCATTTTCTTACCACTAATTAGATTAAACTAGACCAAATATTGACAATTTTAGCATCAAACATACCAAATGAGGTCGAATTAGACCAAATATGACAACTATAGCGTAAAATTGCGGGCTTTGAGGGCATCTTTTTTCTTCATGCCCCTATAATCACCTTACCCCCTTTTGTCCCCCCCCCCCAAAAAAAATGAATGAGCTAGAATGGGACGGACAAGAGAAAAATAAGACTAGATATGACTCCGGTCTAAGACCAGGGGACCTTGATTTTTGTCTTGTTCCTGACATTTGCCCCGAGGTCATGATTTACTTTTCTTATTGTCTAATGAAAAGAGATCAGATGCATCAAGTATGATCGAAATCGGAGCACGTCTTGGATTATTGATCCCTAGTGACCCCCATATGACATGTCAATTTAAATCGCTGGACACCCAATAATGTCGCTGTGTGACCTTTGACCCCAAACTGTGAAAACCCTATATGTAAGTCAGGTAGGGGTCATACTGACCAAATCTGGTGATTATAGCATGTAAACTGTAGGAGGAGAAGCATTTTAAGTAATAGAAGTGAAAATTAACATTTTGACCCCTTGTGACCCCTTTTTGACCTTCGACCTGGTCAATATGATTGACTTATTTTCTTGGCTCATCAAATCAAACAAGATGCAACAAACCCGGTCCAAATCGGAGCATGTCTTAACTTTTACCCCTGTAAAGTTCAATGACCCCTAGTGACCCCTTCTTGACCTTTGACCTTTGTGAAAATTAACATTTTGACCCCTTGTGACCCCTTTTTGACCTTCGACCTGGTCAATATGATTAACTTATTTTCTTGCCTCATCAATTCGAACAAGATGCAACAAACCCGGTCCAAATAGGAGCATGTCTTAACTTTTACCCCTTCTTGACCTTTGACCTGGTCAATATGATTGACTTATTTTCTTGGCTCATCAATTAAAACAAGATGCAACAAACCCAGTTCAAATCGGAGCATGTCTTAACCTTTACCTCTGTAAAGTTCAATGACCCCTAGTGACCCCATATGACATGTCACTTTTAATCGCTGAAGACCCTATATGGGCATGGACCCAAGGAATCTTTTGACCAATTATGAAGGTCATGATTCATTTTCTCTGAGACAAGAAGCATTTTAAGTGACCGAATTGAAAATTTACATTTTGACCCCTAGTGACCCCAAATGATTTTTAATTTTAAAAACCGAACTATTATACTTGCGTACGGTCATAAGGAATATGTGGACCAATTTTGATGATCCTAGGTCATTTCACTAAATTGGAAATGCGTTTTAAGTGAAAAACACGTTTTGACCCCTAGTGACCCCTGTGTGACCTTTGACCCCAAACTGTGAAGACCCTATATGTAGGTCAGGTAGGGAGTCCTACTGACCAAATCTGGTGATTGTAGCATGTAAACTGTAGGAGAAGAAGCATTTTGTAGAAATATTGCCAGAAGAAGCAGCAGCAGCAGCAGAAGAAAGAAACGGTAGAGATAGAGTACCTGGATTTTTGAAAAAATCAAGGTAACTAGAGCTCATTGCGCTTCAAGAAGCGCGGATATTGGCTTTCTTATTTAAAATCTGACAAGAGGTCTTTGACCCCTTGTGACCCCATATGACATGTTAATTTCAATAGCTGTTTACGTTCAATAACTGAATATTCACATTTTGACCTCTAGTGACCCCTTGTTGACCTTTGACCTAATTGTACTGATTGACTTATTTTCTTGGCTCATCAAACCAAACAAGATAAAACAAGTCCGGTCCCAATCGGACTATGTCTGAACTTTTACCTCTGTAAAGTTCAATGACCCCTAGTGACCCGATATTACATGCTAATTTTAATCGTTATACACCCTATATGCACATGGTTATAAGGAATCATTAGACCAAGTCTGACAATTGTAACATGTAAACTGTAGGAGAAGTAGCATTTTAAAGGATATTCACATTTTGACCTCTAGTGACCCCTTGTTGACCTTTGACCTAATTCAAATGATTGACTGATTTGCTTGGCTCATCAAACCAAACAAGATGTCAAAGTTTGGTCCAAATCGGACAATGTCTTAACTTTTATGCCTGTAAAGTTCAATGACCCCTAGTGACCCCATATGACATGTGAATTTTAATAGCAGGAGACCCTATATGCACATGGTCATAAGGAATCATTTGACCAAGTATGGTGATTGTAACATGTAAACTGTACGAGAAGTAAAAAGGGGTCCAAATGTACATTTTCACTTGTTTCAACCGCGAAACCCGAGAATCGCTCTAGGTAGGAGAGGACGTCACTAAATAGTTCCGGAGAAAACCCCGGGATAGTTTTCACAACTCATCATGAATAAAATAATACGCATTTGTGTTCGACGATATCTCGGTTAATAATACGAGTTGAAACTTGAAAATAGCACCAAATAAAAGTTGAGAATTTCGTCTATCACCTCATGAGAATAAGATTTGATGTCGATTTTTGTCTTATACAACCCGAAATACGAACTACATGCTCTTCCGCTGGTGCAGTTGGTAGTGTCAAACTATGGCACGCCCCAGCGGACAAAACCATGTCGAGATTTCTCACTCAGGGTAAAATTTAAGACTTGCTCCGATTTTTACCAGTCATGGCTCATTTTGTAGGCATTGATGAGACAAGAAAAAAAGTCAATAATTTTTGTTGGGTCAAAGGTCAAGAAAAGGTCACTAGGGGTCCTAATGTAGTAAAAATGTACATTTCGACCCCTAGTGACCTTTTTTTGACCTTTGACACCAAAGAAAGGGGTGACTTTTTTGCTTGTCTCATCAATGCCTACAAAATGAGCCATGACCGCTCAAATTCGGAGCATGCTCTAACTTTTACCCCTGTAAAGTTCAATGACCCCTAGTGACCCCATATGACATGTGAATTTTAATAGCAGGAGACCCTATATGCACATGGTCATAAAGAATCATTTGACTAATTGTGGCGATTGTAACATGTAAACTGTAGGAGGAGTAGCGTTTTTAAGGATATTCACTTTTTGACCTCTGGTGACCCCTTGTTGACCTTTGACCTAATTCAAATGATTGACTTATTTTCTTGGCTCATCAAACCAAACAAGATGTCAAAGTTTGGTCCAAATCGGACAATGTCTTATTTTTTATGCCTGTAAAGTTCAATGACCCTTAGTGACCCCATATGACATGTGAATTTTAATAGCAGGAGACCCTATATGCACATGGTCATAAGGAATCATTTGACAAAGTGTGGTGATTGCAACATGTAAACTGTAGGAGAAGTAGCATTTTAAAGGAGCGTTTGGAAGAAAGAAAGAAAGAAATCTGAGGAGCACAGTATATTGGCTCGCTGCGCGAAGCCAATATAATACCTGGATTTTTGAAAAAATCAAGGTAATAATGATTTGACGGGGATTTGACACTATGATATGATTTAATTCGACCGACAGATCAGATCTAAGTGCGCGGCTAGCTTTGGCAGTAATCCATTCGTTATTAAAGGCCCTGTCACACCATGGCGTACCGCCTGAACGTATGCCGACGTATACAAAAAATAGCTCGAAAATTGTCAGAGTTCAAGAACGTCCAATAACGTCCAACTTCCCCACGACAATTCCATAGGAAAAGTCGACATCGGTGTTGGAATGGACGTATCCATAGCGTATCCATAGCGTATTGAACGTATCCATAGCGTATGATTAACGTATTGATAGCGTATCACTAACTTATAACAAATTTATGACCGCGTATGACACAGCGTATGCGAGCGTATGACGTGAATTATGCTGCAGCTGTAGAAATTGAGTTTCGTACACGGTGGGACGTAAACGCGGCCTAAATTTGGGATTTGAAATGCGGTGCAGTCACCTCAGCGGAGAATCACTGCTGCTTGTTCATTATTATCAGATTATCATGTAATTGCTGAGGATCGGATTGAATAAATAGCTCTGACACGGTTAGCACTAACTAGGTAGTGTTATAAATTGTTTTCTTATGACTCTTATAAATTTCATCTATTTAATACCGTATCACTATACATGTATCATAAACAGCAGCACTATCGTAGTGATCGATACCTAAGTGTGTGTGTTAGTTTCTAAATGTATATAGATGCTCATTAAAAAGAAACAATCAGGCATTCGACTAGATATACAATTGGAAATTGTAAAACAAATCCAACACGATGCACATATGCGCCAATATCAGGTTCATGTAATCTTTGTTTAGAGGAGAAAGTTGAGATCTTGCACATGAACGGTAAATCGACCAACAAATCATATCAAACTCATATCAACGTATCGACACATACATCTACACCGCCCGACCGAGCAAAGAAGAAAGATAAAGACAAATGTTGTAATTGTATGACCTACATTAATAATTATAATTAGTCTTTTAATTAAATACCCATAAACGATTAGGCTCCTAGGTGTTCATGTCGTGCCCAAATTTTCATACGCCTGAATATTCATAGTCATACAATTTTCGCTTCATTGATTGCTCACTCGCGTGTCGCAACTGTTATAGAGTGCGCTATTCAAGAACCGAATCTAAACAATGGGCGGATTTAAGAGATTCATACGGCGCTGTGTACATGTACAGTGTGTAGATGAGTTCATGAGGAAGATACATGTCAGGGAGGGGAGAGGACACTCCTCACACAAAATTTCGCCTACTAAAACCAAATTCACGGGGGAAGGTTTTGTAGGGGGCGCACTATCATCATGATCATGGTCGTAGCAAACCAGACGACCTAAGACGTGGTTGATTTTATCGGCTCAAAACATGACTTGTGGCACAAAAATCAGGGCCGTAAGACACTTTTTTCAAAGGGGGGGGGCGTTTTCAAAAAAAAATCACCGGAAGAATTTTGTGAGTCAAATATGCGCGCGTAGCGCGCGAAAATTTTCGAATTTGCACTCATTTTTTGCACGATCGAGGTACATTTTGGCTCTAAACAAGCTTGTTTAGAAATTTTTCATCTGTGTACAAATTTTCCGGGGAAGATTTTCAAAGGGGGGGGGGGGGCGATCGCCACCATCGCCCCCCCCCCCCTTCTTACGGGCCTGAAAATAGTACATCAATGGCAAAAAAAAGCTGATTGTGATTTAGAGTAAAACTGATTTGCTTTGATGATGGCAGAATTTAGTTCTTATATGACACGAAACATTCAGAATTGGTTATTTGAAATTAATTTACGTAGAACAAAATACGAATTTTAAATTGTGGATGGCTTCGTCTAACAGTGACAGAAGAGGGCGTGGCGTTATTTGCATTTCATGATTATTGTAATCAGATCAGTTAGGAAGGACGCCGGATCGCGACGATCACGCGGTGTGAGGTCATGAATAGTCATGACTGAATATTCATTTACAACGAATGATTGACAGTTTACGCTGTAACTGCCGGGTGAAAGTTTTATAGAGTGCGCTATACTGAACCACTAGGCATATATGAGAGTCATAGGCCTGTACATGTACATGTATGTAGGAATTTGTTAGCTTCGGAGTGACGCTCGCTGTAGTCTGACCCGGTGCTGCGTCCAAAACTAGTGTCTAGCAAAGCCCGGGTTTTGCGCAAGACCCTAGTTTTGCGCATACAAAAACGGGGCTTTGCACAAAACCCGGGTTTTGCGCACGTATTTCTGCGCAAAACCCGGGTTTTTCGCAGACTACGAAAAGCCCGGGTTTTGCGCAGAAATACGCCGTGCAGTGCATGTACGTATGGCATACGGTTGTTTGTAATACGAGCGCTTGATTTGCAAATCGGGAATTGCTTTTACGAGGCCGTGAATAGCGAGGAATATCAGTGAACTTGTTCGTGTTGTTGTGACTGCCATTTCTATCCAAACTATTAGGCATTGGTTTGATTATTTAATGTGGTTTTATTATTGTTTATATTTTTTAATGAATTAATGTATGGTTCAATGGGCCGTGAGACACATTTTGCAATTGTTCCTGATGTGTTGAGTGAGTGTAAATATTAGGCCCTATATGCTAATTAACTCGTAGGCTACTTAAAATTAAAGTAAGGGTGGGGGTGGAACTCAGATTAAAGCGTGGATGTTATTTATGACAACACGTGTATGGAAACTTTACTTTCTACGGAATTAACCCCCCGAATTTTCGATGTTTAGTCAATTGTCAATATTGGAGTGGGATGAATGGGTATATCACTGGGGTTAAATACCCTCAGAGTCCAAAATAATTCGCAACATGCAAATGGGTGTTGCTTGGGAAGGGCACTTGCCTGCATGTTGGATGATTAACCCCCAGCTATACACATTCGCTCAGTATACTGCGCTCACCTTATAGGCTCGGTTGACTACATCATCGAAAACCGACGGCGCATGCGTTTGGAGAGGGACTTAGGATTAGCATTTTTTAGCACTCAGAGGGGTTAGGTTAAGGTTAGTATAACTGTTGTAAAAATAAGGGAGTCTCTGTATTATTCGTACAACTCATTGTAATAAGAGTCCCTTCTCATTCATTGTAAAAATAAGAGGGAGTCCCTGTTTTTCGCCTAATTGTTAGAGAAGGGGTCCTCTGTCCTGTAATTCGTACAGCTATTGTTGAAGAAAAGATGGGTTCTCTGTGTAGTTCGCCCGGTACAATGTTGAAGAGGGGGTTCAAGTGCGGGAGTCGAGTCCTGTAATTCGTACAACTACCGTATATTAATAAGACATGAGAGGCAGGGGGAAAAGGGAGTCCCTAATACGTGTAGGGCGGAAAGGGGATATCCCTCCCCCTCCCCTTTTTAACATAGGGTGGGGGTGGTCAATGTGATCATCCCCCCCTGATTATTCATATAGTGTATGTCATGTATGTGATGGCAACAGGCAAAATGAAATAAAGTGATGGCTTTTCAATAAAATATGGTCAAAAGTACACACCAAATCGCACCAACGGTTCGAAAACAGCTTTTCCCAGTACTCTCTGTAAATGTCATGGACGTATAGGATAACTCAAGTTAGAGCCGATTGTTTGACCCTCCTATACTTTGCATGTATCGTCAATGGGGAGCGCATGGTGTATATCCTCCAGCACGCGGTATCATAAACTCAAAACGGGCCCCATGGGGAATTTTCCGAACAATTCCCTGTAAACTTCAATTAATTCGAATACCTAAAGCAGACGACATAGATAACCTTTACGGGCTTGCCTGTAAGCTGTAGGATTTCTATGGCAGACGATACAAACAACGCCACACACAATGGATGTCAAAGTCCATTACAAACCAGGCATCTAGCTTAATGTCAAAGTCCATTACAAACCAGTCATCTTGCTTAATGTCAAAGTCCATTACAGACACCAGCTTCAGATCGGTAAGTTGAGTGGCACTGCCCTGAGCTGAGTGTTGTTGCGCAAAACCCGGGTTTTGTCCAGTAATAGTGTTTACTCCAAACCCGGGTTTTTCGCCACCAGGGTTCTGGACGCTATACCGGGAGTCTGACATATAATTTATCTACAACACAAGAAGTGGTGAAATTAACGACGCCAAAGGCGGGAAGCTATTGATTCTCCCAGACCGGAAGGTTTGTAAAATCAAGATACTGCCGACGCTATCACGTCCATAATCTTTAGTGGCAAGAAGTACTTGGTTATTGATTTGTGCCATATAGAAAAGAAACGTTATCCGATGGTTATGATCTCAGTGCAGTCTGTGCAATAAACCACCTTGACACCGCAACCAAACTGTTAGCAACATGAATGCCTACATTCCTATTGAAAGGACTAGCCACAAAGTGCACGTTCAAATTGATAAGGGTAACATTACGACCGAGAGGACACAGGCCGTAGTTGTCTTCAGATGTTTCGCCGATGGTACCGCCACAGGCGATTCCCTGCGTGTACTGCAGACTGCAGGGGATGCAGTAGAAGCTGAATATCAAATCGTAAAAGCTCAAGGACGACGACCAGTAACCAAAGGAGTGGTACTGACTTCCGCGGGTAATCTTCGCCATTCAAGATACATACTTCACCTTCACGTAAAACAGGACGCTCCGTGGAGTCTGACTGACACTATTGTAGTTGGTCTTCGTTTAGCGGATAAGAAGGAGCTGAATTCTATAGCATTCCCACCGTTGCCCGATGGGTTACAATCAGAAACAATGATAGGGCGAATGCTTGATTCGTTTATGGAGTTTATTGAACGGGATCGTCCTGTGTGTCTGCACTTTATTCAGGTTGTTATGACGATTCCTGAAAAAACGACACTTACGCAATATTTAGATGCCAAATTCGAAGCCATGAATCAAGTGGAGAGATATAAGGGACTCGCAAGAGTCCACGTACCGTTCGAGATGGGAAAAAGATTAAGAGATATCAACCGGTACCAGATATGCCAGGGGAGCTTCTTCGTAAACGAATCTGCCGCGGGTCGACAAATTCCACAATCCATTCGCCCTAGAAAACCAGCTATTACTCCAACTGGGGCTCACCATATTTCTAGAAGTCGGCGACTCACTGGGGACCTTGGGGCTACAGGAGATGAAAAGCGCAACCGATCAACTCAATCGGATGGTCATTCACTTCCCAATCTTCTGTGGAACGTCTTTTGTGAGGAGCACCCATGGATGGTACTTTTTGGATGCTCTTTATTTATTCTATTTACTGTGTTAATGCTACAATATTGAGGACAAATGAAATAGTTTCCTTCCGAACAGAATAATATTAACCTTACACCATCTCCGTCAATTGATATTATGCTGTATATTATATGCATGAGCTATTATATTGGAAGCTGTATAGTTAAATAGACACTAGTACTTGCATTGACTCTGCATTGGAATTGTAACGCAGCCAATAAGAAGAGTTCAAGTCCTTTGCTTTCAGGCATCAAACTTGCAATGGCATGAATGGTGGACATTTCCCTTGATATGTTGTAATAATTATGATAGCGTTATTGTTTTTTAATCTTGTATTAATTTGTTGTAAAGCGATTTGAGTTTAGATCTCACAAGTAAGACGGGGTGGTCACTACTACGTATGTTTACATGGTCATATAGATTTGGGCCATTGGAGAGGCACGAATCCAGTGCCACCACCAAATATCAAGATTACGCACTGAACACTACACTAGCAACCAAAGGTATTAGGACAATTGGTTATGGTGTCAAAATCATCCCATATATTTATTTGAACTGTAATGTTTCACTATGAATTGAACAAATGTGGTGCTGCATCTCTTCCCAGTAAACAATGTTACCACTTTTCAACAACATCTGCTTATTCAATTTCATGGAATTGAAGAAAACATGTGCCTTGTTCAAATCCCCATACAAAATTCCCATTGAAAAAAACTCATGAAAATTAAATTGGGAGTGTCATATTCACTACGATTTGAACAAATGTGTTGCTAAATGAATCTCTTCTCATTAATAAATTCATGTTTCCTCCAACATCTCCTCATTAATTCAATTCCATGAAATTGAAGAAAACATGACTGAAAGGGAAGTAAAAAATGTGAGACTACCTACCATAGGAGTACATTGGATATAATGAGGTTGATCAATTATTCATGACCTATTTCCAATGGGAAAGTTGTAGGGGATTTGAAGAAGGCACAGTTTTGTTTTTATTCAATTCCATGGATTTGAATTCATTAGGAGATATTGGAGGAAACATGAATTTATTAATGAGAAGAGATTCATTTAGCAACACATTTGTTCAAATCGTAGTGAATATTATACTCCCAATTTAATATATGGTATGATTTTGACACCATAACCAAGTGTCCTAATACTTTTGGTTACTAGTGTACTTTTATACATGAACACGCTCACCTATTGATATATGTATATAAAAATAAAAGAATTATAAATAAATAGTTTAAAACAAATATGTTGCATAAACTTTTAAAATATGTAACGATGAATTTCTTATGTATTTTAGGAAAAAGTGTACTTTAGGTCCCAGATACTGGTATACCAGTATCGTTCAATATTGGAACATAACAAATTGCAAGTATCGGTCGATACTGGTACGATTTTACTGTTCCAGTATCGTTCGATACTGGAACACCAAATTGTGTTCCAGTATCGGGCGATACTGGTACACGTGATACCAGTAAGATTTGTCCCAGTATTGAACGATACTGGTACAAAGTCAGTGTTCTAGTATTACTCGATACTGGTACATTATATATGTCCCAGTATCGACCGATACTGGAACACTGACTTTGTACCAGTAGCGTACGATACTGTGTGTTCAAGTATCGGGCAATACTAGTACAGTCCAGAATCTGGGATCTAAAGTACACCTTTTCTGTATGTATCAGATACACAGGGATGTGTACAACAGGGGCGGAGCCAGAGATTGAGTTTACCGTGGGGCTGAAAAGAAGATGTATAATCTTTAAATTTGTGGTGGTTGACTATTCAATGCGGTGCACAGCACCGCCCTCCGAGCTTTGCTCGGACAGGGGAGTCTGAGGGGGGATGTGGCCCCTCAGAAGAAGAAAAAAATTCAATTTTCGAACTCATTTGGTGCGATCTGGTGTATACCTTTGACAAAAAAATTATTGAAAAGCCACCTCTTCATTTCCAATATTTTTTATATTTTTTATCAATGCACGAAAGAAGTTGAGCATAACTGATATATATTCTTGATTTAAATAATCATGGTTTGAAAGCTCGAACAGGGGGGGGTCTGATAGAAGTAGAAAAAATTTCAATTTTCAAACTCATTTGGTGCGATCTGGTGTATATACTTTTGACCAACATTTTATTGAAAAGCCACCTCTTCATTTCCATAATTTTTTTTTATCAATGCACGAAAGAAGTTGAGCATAACTGAAATATTTTCTTGATTTAAATATACATGGTTTTAAATGTCGAACAGGGGGAGTCTGAGGGGGGATGTGCCTTGAGATGTGCCCCCCTCAGAAGTAGAAAAAAAATTCAAACTCATTTGGTGCGATCTGGTGTATACTTTTGACGAAAATTTTATTGAAAAGCCACCTCTTCATTTCCATTAAATGTTTTGTTTTTTATCAATACACGAAAGAAGGTGAGCATAACTGATATATTTTCTTGATTTAAATATACATGGTTTAAAAGGTCGAACAGGGGGTGTCTGAGGAGGGATGTGCCCCCTCAGAAGTTAAAAAAAATCAATTTTCAAAATCATTTGGTGCGATCTGGTGTATACTTTTGACCAACATTTTATTGAAAAGCCACCTCTTCATTTCCAATATATATTTTTTCAATACACGAAAGAAGTTGTGCACAACTGATATAATATATTCTTGATTTAAATATATACATGGTTTAAAAGCTCGAACAGGGGGGAGTCTATGCATCCGCGCCTGTACAAGTACTTTATTCCGAAGGTGTATTATTCCGAATTGAACAAATTGTCAAGTAAGCAATGATATGGTTGTCAAATCAATCGAATTAGTTTTGCATTGTTTTTAATTTGTATCGCAATTCCAATTATTCGTATCATATTCTTGTTTGATTCGTAGGCCACAGTAACAGAATCGTAACATGACAAGTTTCCTGAATTACAATTTGTATTCATCCGTTTGACGAATTTTCTTCAACAAATAAAGAAATAATATTTTGAATGTATATGATTCGAGCGTAGCGAGCAGGACATTTTGCATATTTGAAAGTTTCTTTCGGGTTTTTCTAAGCCTTTTAGAGCGAAATATTAAAATGGTTCCCCCAAAACTATATTTATGACCCCTTCATGACCCCCTGGAAAACACCAAACGACCCCATGTGGGTCACGACCCCCAGGTTAAGAACCGCTGAATGAAGGCGAAAATGCTAACCTTGAAAGGCATTCTTTTGTTTTAAACAAAACCACCCAACCACTACACAACCTTGACTCAAAAGGAACGTAATAATACTACCATCCATGCGTCAACATGCCTCATATCGCTGGGTTTGAAGATTTGGCCTACCACTTCATTTATATTATAAGAGGTTATAGTTTCGTTATAATAAATGTCATAGTTGTAGTGTTTGTATAAAATCTTTAAAAGAATATAAAACAGACATAAGATCATATCACAAGTTATGATGTTAGACCCAAAACTATGCGCAACCCCCGAATTGCAAGCTAGTATTTGATCATCGTCGTCACGTCTGCGTAGTAAATTGTTTTGCGACCCCAATCTGCCAATAGTCAGTGGTGTGATTAACTAATGTATGCATGAGGGCAGACTGTATCGTGCTGACGCGCTAGTTTCCGCGCTAGCACGGATCATCAAATACCTTGAAACCAGAATTCACAACCCCCGGTCACAACCCTTCCTGACAAGGGACGTAATATAGTACTACCCTACCTGCGTCAACATTTTGGTAATGTAAAGTTAAGATACATTGAGCAGAGTGCCTCATATCACTGGGTTTGAATTGTATTATCACTTCATTCATATTTGTAACAAACTACGAGGGTCATTCAATAAGTTCTACCTCCTACCTCATAACTTTGCTAATATATAAGATAGTCATATGAAATATTCAACAATTGTAGCTTTGAATCTCAGCTACAAATTCATAATAGATTAGTCCGAGTACTGATTGTACTTTTCTGTAGATGCAGTGAAAACCAAACGTCAATTTAGTGTGACGAAAACGATTTAAAAACAGCCACATGTCTCACAAATGCTATTCATTTGGCCAATTCTGAGAGACAAAACGTGCCTATCGGTCAATTAAAACCGTTCTTAAATACAAAATATCTCTTGAACAGAATATATACAATAACAGTGACTGATTTTTTGGAAAAGGCCCTCTAATTAGCCAGAACTAGACACCAGGAAAGCTATTATTTTAACCCTACCCTAGAGAACCGCTGCAAACGCCATATTTGCTTTGCATAAGGACTAAGAGAACTTTATTATACAGGACTAAATGAGGGATTTCAAGTCTCAAGTAAGAGATAATTTTCTATCACTAACTACCTGGTTGACTTTTCTAAAGGTTGCATATAAGAAATACTCAAACAGTTACAATCATATAAGATTAAACATTGAGGCATCACTGTGGCTTGACTTGCAACAACGAAAATTGACTGAATAGCAGTATTCCAGTAAGCTAAAGGCGTAGCAATACATTCGAGTTGATACTATACTTTGTGCAAGCCTACAAAGATTAATATTGCCTATAATCTGATTTATACATGGTTATACAGTATAATATTCAGAAATTATCCATTGTTTTCTATGTTCAGTATTTAAATCGGGCTGTTATATCTAATCATACAATAGGGAGAGAAAACGAAAAACATGTATTTATCTTTAAGGTAATTTTCCGTGTCCGTTGTCCAAAATCTCTCTCTGGCTTTGATCGCATCATACAAAACGTCTTTTTTGTGTCACAAATTACGTTATTTTAATTTTATTAGTGAAACATTGCAATTTTGATTTATATTAAATGCATCTTTTTCCTGAAACTATGAAATTAAACAAAACAAAAAACAAAACAAAAGTTTTTCCAAAACAATTATTTATTCGCCGAAAATGTTGATGATAGTGCAGTCAACTGGTCAATCACCCCCTCCAATGCCGACAACAAAAGAAGTACGCCACTGCCGTTGTGTTCTTACGATACCAGGAATTTAGCCACAGCCACTACTGAAATATCGCATGGGCGCCATCATCTGGTATAGTAAATTGTATAGTCAGTGACGTGATCAATTAACGTATGAACATGGTGAGGGCAGACGTGGCGCGCAGTTTGTGTAATCCTGTAGTTCAATAGGGGCTAGTTCCAGGCAAGCACGAAGACTAAGCTTGATAATGTGATGTTTTCGTGCAATGTTATTCTCCGGGGATGCCCGCGGGGATGAGGGTATTACATTTGTATTAACATCGAATCGACCTAAATAGTACCCACGGGTGAAAGCACCTGCCTGAGTGGTGAACAGGTCAGACAGTAAAAGTGGGGAAATGAGGGCGCTGTTTGCTGATCCGTAGCGAAAACTCCTCATCTGATAACCGCAGGTGACAAGTATACCATCAATGTAACCACAGGCAGGTGGTGGCTCCACGCGTTATGCAGTCACGTATCATAGTGGATGGTGGGGTAAGTGGTCCAATTAAGTATATTTCATGAAATAAAAGACTACAGTACAAATTGATAAAATTATCAACTGAATTGTTATGATAGGATCACTGATGTATAGTGTATACGTACATATTATAGACCATTTCAAATTGAGATCGGAAATCTTCGGAAAAACAGGTCACGTGGAGTAGGTGCGTTGCGCGTTCTTCGCAACGGTTGATCGCATTCACAGCATTGCCCTAGTTGATTGTCCGCCTATGTTTACATACACGCGTGCACACATGAGAAGTAAAACGTGGAACGAGACTATTTTGGATTTTTATCAACAAAGGCGCTGACGGACAAATTACAAATGTATCGAGCAGACGGTAAAAAGTGAAAATATTACCCCAAATATCTTTCATCTCACTCGTTTTTGTAACTGAAATGCCGCAACATCAACTTTGTGAAGGATACAATATATCACCAACACCAGCGCAATCTACCACACGGGCAGACAGGTGAAAAACACGTTGTTTTTCTCCGGCACATGGCCATGACCTGTCAGGAGCTGACAGGTCATGGAACCGAGTGTCAAACAATCGGCTAATCGGAACATTCGGAACCGATCGTATGTTTTCGGATTTGAAATGGTCTATAGGGAACAAATTGTGATAAAAATTATTTGAAGAACAAAATCAATTTACTCTCTAGTCTTTATACACTACTCAACTTGTTAGTAGTCCAGGTCCAATATATGATCCAATGGTTGATATACAAAGAAAACAGGGACTGAAATCATGTTGATTTTTCTTTACAAACATATTATTCACACATTATATTTGTTCGAACATAACTTTAACACTTTCAACGCGGCTATTGGTTTTACCATTGTACAAAACAGATTTTTCAGAACCTTTCACAATTTTCAAGGTCTATCTCAAGGATAACAGAACCAATACTAAGCATGTTTGTACTTATTTCAATGCATTTTTCATGGTGATTCCAAATATGATAATGAAATTCACTAATTGTGACATTTTTGAAACATTTTGTGACATTTCGGAATGTCGTCTGCAGACGCCTGCCGCGTGGAAAGTGTTAACATCAATGTTATATAACAAAATATCAAAATTAAATCTCGTATGACCATTTTTGACCAATAAGATAATTAGTTAGTCACTTAATTAATTGAGCCTTTTGCTTTTGAAACATATCAAACCTCACTGTCAAAATGTATGAGCCTTGGTCAAAACTTCGCTATCTTAAAAGATAGAAGCCAGATGCAAAAAC